>VDFB02353493.1:254933509-255000499 GCA_007258455.2 Sequoia sempervirens
TAATGCAAGGTGACAAATTTGATGACTTTGAACACTTTGACATCTTTTTCCAAACTTGCTCTTCAATGTATCTTCAACCTAAACCTAAAAATCACACACTAAAGAAAGGGAAAAATGTTGTTAGTAGAAAGGGGTTTACCTTGGTCAAATCCCATTTTGGTAATCAAACATTTGAAATGAAATGAAATAGGAATGGCGAATGATAAATGAACAAAATATGATGTTGCAACTCACCAAAACCTAGCAATGAAATGTTGCAAACATGTATGAAATGGATCCAATGGATGTAGATCTTGAATCTTGCTTGAAAGTGATAGATCTTGAATTGAACACTTGCTTGTATCATGAAACCTTACATCACAATTGTTAGCTCTAAAACAAAAATGATGCTTGATGCTTGAATAATGCTCTAAAATGCTTGATAATTTGACTTTGAATGTTCTTGAATTCTCTTGTAAACACTTGAATTCTCTTGTGAACTCCAATGAATACTTAGGATGATCTCTTAAATGCTTAGGATGTTAGGCTGAAAATGTGTGAAAGAACATTGTGTTTATACTAAATTGTGCAAGAATTCTCAAAATTACAACACCACAAGTTGACATTAGATCTAGGATGATAAAATCCCATCAATAATTTGAATTAATTTTTATTTTGGGCCACATGGGACTCATACGCCCAAGGTGGTGTATGAGTCCCATTCAACATAATTTATGCAACAAATTTTAAAAATGCTTAGAAAGTTGTGAAACCAGGATTAGGACCCAAAAATATAGGTGGGGCTGATATGTCCAAGGTGGCGATGAGTCCTAGATGACCAAATCTAGGCAACACAACCTAAAAACACCTAAATTATGATAGGATGTTGATGTATGTAATGATTATCCTTGAAAAGATACATTAAATGAGGCTTGTGGATGCAAAATAAGGCCAATTAAAGCATAAAGAAGCCTAATTATTTATGAAAACCATAGAAAAGTGTGAAAGTGTGTTACAATAATTTACAACACTGTAAATAAGGTGTGACTAAGGTGCATTTTGGTTAAAATAAGGTTTATTAGGTTCAGTTAATTAATAAAACCTTAGAAAAGTGTGAAAGTGTGTTACAACACTTCACAATACCTTAGCAACATGGTACAATTTAAGTTCATTAGTTCAAAAGGTCCCAAGACCTAATGTGAGTGTGTTAAACACAACAACACTAATTCAAGCCAACATTAAGCTCAGTTTAACAAGGAGGGCCCAAACAAGCAAGGAAAAGTAAAGGGATACTTTTTCTGTTGCCACAGTATCCAATAGTAGGAATCTATTTTAGAGGAATAGGAAACTTTCTACCAACCACATGTTCAATCTCAAAGGCCTTCCCAAAGTGGTTAAGCTCCTTCCTAGGAACCTTGATCTGATACCAATTGTTGAACACATGGAATACTGAGAGGGGGAGGTGAATCAATATTCTATTAAACCATTTAAACATTAGCCATCCAATTACCAAAGTATATGTTGTAACTATTATAAGGAAAGAAAGCATGAAAACATCCACAACACCAAATAACACATGAACACTAGGATTATTACATGGAAAACCCAAAATGGGAAAAACCACGATGAGGGTTAGCTCACAATATATTATAACTGGTTATAGTATATTACAAAAATGTTCACTACAGGTGGACTCACTATCCACTGAGAAAAAGATAGAATAAAGAGGGGTGGCTCATAGCCTATTTTGAAATATTATAAATGCATCTATAATATGTAGGAATAAAGTTCCAATGGAGCACAAAAAAACTTCACAATGATTTGGATCAATGCTCTTCTCTGCTTTGCATTCACACATTTCTTATCTCAACATTCACAACTTATCTCTACTATGATCAAATTTTTATCACACATATCACATACAATATCTCTCTAATTTTCATTCAAATTATCAAAAGAATTTTGTCATGTATATCGACATCAAGTGTAACATCGATTATGTCTACTTAATTGGATGTAACACACAAAACTCAATTTGTTGGCTCCAAACCTTATCATATATAACAGACGCCTCTCAATTCAAATATCAAAATACCTTAAGGTAGGATGGCATGGACCTATAGTAGATCCCACATAAAAGGCTCAACACATATTAATCCTTTGCATACTCATCAAACATTTTAGGCTGCACACCATAGGACCTAAACAAAAATTCTTCAACTGTTTATTTAACTCGCAACACATGGACCTAAAAACATGATACCATTTGGAATTCATTCTCATATGAAATTTGGAAACTTAACTTCAATGCTGCAATATCAAAGACTCATCCATGAATAAGTGCAAAATCTCCCACACCATCACACTATACAAGAAACGGCTTTATTATGCCCAGAAGAACTTTGCCACTCTTATCTCCCAAAATAATTTTCCAATCTATATGAAATCTTTGATTTAGAATATTTTAAAAAACAAAAAAATTAGGTTAGAATTGCAAAGCAAGATCTTCATTTGCAAAGTCAAGCGGACCCAAAAATTGATACACTGTGACCCTAAATAGACAATTTTGACACTTAGATTTTCATACCACTTAGCATTCTAGACCAAATATTTTTGCACAAATGACTTCTTTAGTACCTCAAAACCATGTGAATATTGATAAAATTAGTTAACAACGATGTTGACATCAATGACAACCTTGTATTACATTGTTATGTACAATCCATGCCCATGTTTCCAACCAACATGATCAATGACAATCTCCTCAAACTTCCAACAATAAGAGCATGCATTCATGGTTCAACTATAGTTTAATTTTTTTATAAAGATATATTTTATTACATATTTTGAAGAGTTGATATAAATAATAATTTAGGAGCTACTACACATGAATATAATGAAGGCTAAGTCAATAAAGATCAAACAAGTTAACTATATTTAAGATCAAAAATTAAAAAAAGGCAAGCAAATTGTAAACATAAAAGCAGAAGAACATAGGCTCCAAGTCTTATAATACAAAGTGATAAACTCCTTCATTCAATACAATGTAATTATGTATAGACAATCTTCATTTTTCATAATTAAATTTAATATCATACACATGTGGTTGCACTCTACATTCCTATAATATAATCTAATGATATTAGATTATGATGCAACTAATGAATATTTTATCACAAACACAAAACAATAGCATTGCAAAATGGATTCTTGCAAATTGATATATCTTATTGTTTCCTATATAGATAATGGAATAAGATAGATAAGCTAGTTAGTGGTCCAAACACAAATTTGGGTGGGTATATTGTTACTTATATTGAAGTGATTAGGAGGAATCGTTTTCTTATGGTTTTTAAAGGAATATTTTGAAATTAGTTTTAGAGGGAAGGTAAATTTAGGTGAAGAGTTTAAGGAAAAAAATATTTTCATAAAATTTGTGGGTGTTATATTGTGATTAAGTTATTTTAAAATTTAAGTAGATTTTGATGTATGGATATTTAGGTATTGTGTTTTTTTTTTAAATATATATATAATTCATTTGTTTTCAAGTTTTAGAGCATTTAATCTTTATATTTAACCAATTTCAAATTTAGATCAAGGGTTAATATTCCAAACGCAAAGGATGTGAGTTAATGTGGGTTGATGAGTCATTAGAGACATGTTCAAGTATTTAGTGCTTTGGGGTCCACCATTTGTCATTCAATGCATAACCAAATAAAAAAGTTTTCAAAAAGGACAATATATAATAAGGGCTCCATCATTAATTTATTACAACATGAGAAGGAAAAGATAAGGTCGAGGTATGGGAAACACTTGAAGAAGGTTGAAGGAAAATTCATAAATTTGGTGAAGGTAATAGGCTCAATGAAAAAATCTAATGCCTCCTAGAATATGCTATTATAATGGATGCTAAATTGAGTGCTTAGCACAAAGGAGAAATTTTAAATCAAGATTTTTTTTTACTCTACAACCTCTACCTTACCTATATCATAGTGTGCTTGTGTGCTTGGAGCTACATTGGGGGAATATGTGTGTTCCTTATTACAAATATAATTATATATTTTTTTTATAACAATTAGGGCCATCTACCCTTCTTAATTTTCTTATTTTGTTGAGAAATTTATGCACCTTTTTTTATTATCTCTAGCATATACTACTTTCATGCAAGTATCATTCAAGATGTTTTATCTATTTTTTTTATGTAATGCATTTATGAAAATCATTACCTTACATGATCAATGTTCTTACATCCAATTAGATTAAATTCACTTTTCTTGTATTATTTTTCTCTCTCATCAAATCTTTGCATCTAATAGATGCATCTAATTAAAGGGGTATATCATATTTCTAATGTTGTTATGTTGATATTGCAAACAATTACAAGTGTTTAGATAGATAATTGGTGTTATGTGTAGATGGATATTGATTACATGCCATGGTAGTTCTTAATATGTCATACCACATCCTATAACTAGTACACTAGGTAGAGTATTATCACACCTATTTGTACATGTAAAATTTTCTAAATGTACTCTCATTTTTGTTGAATGTGACATAAGCTACTCATTGCACATATTTTCTCTATTTTGTTGGTTCCTAAGGAGTGTGCACACCAATGCAAAGGAACACACATATTTATAGTTGGGTCCATTAATTTACATGGATTTGGGTGATCCCACCATAGCGTGTTCAAAATTTTCTCCTAAGTGGGATAGTTAGATCAAAAATTTAAGCTATAATTTCACTTTATATTATTTCTAGCCAACAAACTATCAAGAAATTGAAGGTGATGTGAACTAGTGATCTTTGAGATTTCATGTATAGATTTGAAATATTTTTTAAAATAAAAATAAATTTCTTTTATTTTTTAATTTTTTTTTAATAACTTGCATTTTATACTTTATAATATTTTTATTAAGTGATATTATGTCACGGTGCATAAATTTTCAAGAACTAAGATAAATCCATAATTTCTTAAACATACATAATTAACACTTATATCTAAGAATTCACTTCTCATGAGCCCTTCGTTGGCCTCGATGGTCATTTTGTAATGGGTACTGGCCCCCCTTCTAGTCTTAATATAATCGAAACACTTATATCTCAGACATGAAATTATTTTGGTTTTTTGTTGCTTATTTTATTTATTATTAATTTTTTTATTTAGATTAATCATAATTTAGAGTAATATTATGTCATTATGCATAATTCATTTTTTATATTTATCTAAATTATCTTTTATATCGAAACAAGGACATCAATACAAAGGATTTGTGTACTTTTTAGAAATATTTTTTATTATGTTAAATAAAATCCCTTTATGTTTGATAAAAAACTTAAGTTCACAAAATTAAATTAAAAATAAATATAATTTTAAATATATAATAAATTATACATTCTAGATGTTGGTGGTTTTTCCAGTGCACCTAAAGGAACTTCTAAGGAATTGCAATTTCCTATATTAAAAACTCCTGAAAATGACCGACCAACTGACAAGATCTAGTCACAGACTGAGATCTTCTACACTTTAGGCTTTGTGGGACCAAGGAGGGTATTCCTATTGGTGTTTGCTTAAAATGTACTTGATGGAACACATCTCTTTCACAGATCATTTCAACTAAAAGGTAAATATGTGAAGTGTACTATGAAATCGGTTAGTTTCTAAGTAATTTGCTACCATTTCAACAAATTCCCTCACGTATGACAAATGAATATAAGATTTGTGTAAAGATTTTGAAAATTTTAAAATAAATGCAAATTCTAACTTTAGGTCATCCACCTTGGAATAATTTGATTAACCCATTAGGAAAATATCTTAAGGAAAAAAAATTAGTGCCTTATTGAGTTGGGCTATGGAGTCATATACACAATACCAGTAATACATAAATGATCTCAAATCCTAATGGAAAGGACTATCTGCATAACAATTTTGCATTATGAGACTTAAAATCTATGATGCTCAACTTCTTACCACATCCCAAGTAGATAATTGTAAATCTAAAACTCTATTTGAGCATTTAATTGATTACTTGAATCAAGGCACAAAACAGAGATATACATTTGAATTGAAGTTCAAAAGAAGAATGAAAATGTTATTGGCAATTCCATCCAAGATTTACTCAAAATCACACAAGGAGAGAAAATGCATCATAGATAAACTTGCATAAATTATATTCACGGATAAAGTTTGCACAACAATTTAGGATAATATGTATATATTTTTCCAAAATAACTCAAAACATGCATGCTAATCCATTCCTATCACTATAATTGTATATGGATTGGCCTAGACCTAGCTTGATACTTCTTTATTATCTATCCTTTTCTTCTCTTTTCTTTGTCTCTCTTCTCTCTTTTTTTGCATTTGAGTCTTGAATTCCATTTATACCAATAGGGAGCAACAAGCTTCAGACCCGAATGCAATTACATTGTAAAAAATGATCATTTCATCAAAATTTCAACTGAATTTGATTTGAATTTCAAAACCCACATGCTGAAATTGCAAAAGCTAGTATAACAAGAAAAAGCCTAAAATATAACCGTTGTCGAGGAAGAGAATGCAAAGTACCACCAAAACTTCTCTTGTTGCCACTTGAGCTTCATGAACCAAAGAACCAAAATTCCATGGAGAAGCATGACCGATGTCGAATCATCAATTTTTTTCCATGAACGCAAGACAAAAGGACACCATAGAAAAATTCATAAACACCAGCAAAAGAAGATTTCAAACACAACAAATTCATTTACCACTCACACCACCATGACCAGAGTCATGTCCATGGTATACTTGACCACTTCTTATTGTTGCGAGAGGAAGAGAATAAACCTCAACTTCCTCTTCCTTCTTTTCTTTTCTAGATACACTCCCTGTATGCCCACTTGGGGTTTTGACTACCACAAAGATCACCTCCTTGTCTGAGGGCAAGCCCTCATTCATTAGTGCCAAGTACCGAGCATAGGAAGAATCAATCTTTGAATCGTCATTGCCAGAGGAGGTGCTTGTAAGGTTGATGGGTGAGTGATGGCATCCGTAGGAGCCACACCCATACCTCACTTTATGCTTCAACCTAGTCGGAGATTGCACTAGACATTTTCCTTTGTCACTCATTTCTTCAACAACACCACCTTGGAATTGTAGTCGATGACTGCATCTTCTTGGTGCCAATTGGGGCTTAGAAGAAGTACCCACTTCCATAATAGGAGCAACTTCCTGTGAGCCAAAGCTAGACCCTTGTGAATTCAAATGAACTGACCTTCTCACTAGTTCGCTCATCTTTCTCTGCCCACACCAAAAAATGCTTAACTATTGAATGACAATGACGCAAATAACAACCACCTGTGATGTATTTATTGGGTGAAACAATGGCATTCACATTTGGTGTTTATCACACATGCGTAATTCTAGCATCCCATTGGTAGGTGTACCAACATCGTTTAATTCCAATTTGCATGGAAATCTTTTAATTATTCTTCTGCATTCACATATCTACACAAGTTGAGATCAACTCGATCACTCTATAGATTGTTAGCCATTAATGCATGTGCTAGTCATGCAGAGTAGAAACAACCATCAAGTGTCACTTGCTAGCTTTGAATTTGATCTGTTGATCTTCTATCTTGATGGATGATTGAATGTCTAGCTTGTGTTTGATCTCCCTTGAATTCCAGTGGTGCTTCACGAAACTATTTTCAACCAATCGTTCCTATCCATGTCGAATGACACTGTCGCTATGTGTGGGCTCCACCATCTGAGCAAGTGAGGGAAAAATGTCAAGATCTCGTTGATCTCATTGGGTTTAATCATCGTTCACCTTCCTTCAGTAAGCCAACGAGGAACAGTGAGGATTGCTCTACCCAACTGATTTCGACTGCTTGTTGAAGATGCCAGGATATAGGATTGGTAGTGGAGAGTGGGTCCCGCACTATACCTGGGACACGTGTTAGCTTCTCACTAACCTTGTTGAATTTATCTGGCGTGCACTTAACTCCCATAGGCTAGCATGCTACAGTTCAGATCTAATCCTTGATCTCCAAATCTTGAAAATTGCACAATACGTGATGTTAGCATTAAATAGACAAGACTTGGCCTAGCTAATGGTGACATGACCATAGGGTTAGTGACTTAATCCTTAAGTCATTAGGTTTAAAATTTGAAACCCAACCTTAGAAAATATTTGACACGGTGGGAAAAGGGTGACTGGTTGCTCAAGCAAATGGGGCTGATAAGAAAATGAATCAGATGGCTAAAAGGATTACATAAGAAACCGATGACCGACTGAACAATTCAACATGAAAATATAATGTTGGCACATTTTTTGATTAAAAACCCTACTCACATGGGGATAAGGGTTTAGAATGGAAGTTGGGATCATGAGAATTGAGCTAAAATTCTTCAAAATTTCACAAGCTCCATCACTATAAATCCTCCTTTGAGGGTTATGATCTCACAAAATCTAATGGCATGGTGAATCCTTTGATTTCCTAAAGCTTAGTCTAAAATATAAATTTCTATCAAACTATAAATGAAAAAAATTAGGACACCACAAAAGGTTTTGCTATAAGGTTTTGAATGTGCAACATTTAAAAATTAAAAAAATAGGCATTCATTCAAAACTCCCCATCTTCATTAAAACCCTATTGACATTTGGAATACAATTTCCCTTTGAATGAAGGACCTTCATTCAAGGGTAAAAATTCATTTGAAGGTGTCCAACGATTTTTTCTTTCTAATACTCACTATCCCACTATCTTATTTATGTAGTGCTCATATATGTATGTATGTGTATGAAACAAAGAAAAATGTATGTGTGTGATATGTGGTTACCAATATGGAATAATCTAAAGGTTTAGACACACTTACACTTTCCTTAATTTCATTAGAAAAAGAGATCTCCCATGGATAGGTTTGTGTCATGCCCATATTTTAATGTGGATTTGACACATACACTACCAATTTTTTTGTTTAAACATAGGTTCTCAACTCAACATGCTCTCGACAAGCCACCATTTTGTAACATAACTAGTAAGGTCTAATAATTGTTGACATGATTAATTTGATTGACGTGCCATGCATAATTTAATTAATTGTAAGTTCAATTGGATAACTCCCTTAGTCATCTTTTATTTGATAGATGGCGTTAAACTCTTACATTTGTCCTAAGTAAATAATGTTGTTAATAGGATCTTGTCAAATAATTATCACTTAACTTAGAAACCTCTGTACTTGTTGTTTCTTAAGGTACTATTGCTATCTAAACTTGACCAAACTTGCGTCAAGTGTAGAATAGTTGACCCTTGTTAGTTGATTTACAATGTGTAGGTATTAAGGTTATAGTCTTGATGGCAATAACACATTTTAGTTACATGTAGAAATATTGATGACATCGCTATTTTTATCTATTTTTCTCTTCCCAAGACCTCTCGGTCTAAATGATTTAATGATTCATTATACAATATTCTATTTGATAAAGTGATGAGTCATCTTCATAATTTTACCAAGTTATTTATAAAATGTTCATTTTAATTGTGTGATATTAAAAGAGTTTAAACTTAGTTCACGCTTATGAAGGTATCTTTCCTCTATTAAAATAATTAATCTACCTAGTGGATGTATTTTTATTAGTAAGGTTAGCCCCTTTAGATTTAATTTCACTAATAATTAATTCATTTTCATTTAATTAAATAATTATTTTTATTTTATTTTATTTTTTGCTAAGGTCAATTACCTTCATAGACCCTTAGCTTTGCCCAATTTTAAAGGAATTAATTTATCTCATTAAATCCCACTTATACTAAATTCTAAATTTCAAGGTTATCAAATTTTTCCATTTGATCTTCAATTTAAATCCCCTTCTAAAACCTTTATTTATAAATTTATTACAGATGCCAATTTACTATTATGAATAATATTAAACATTTGATTTCTACTTGGCCATGATGATCTCTTATTTAAATTGGTAACTCCTCTCAAGTGGGACATATTTAATCAAGGTGAAATATTTTGACAAAACCATTTTTAAATAATTGCTAGATAATATTTCTAACAATAATTTATCCGACATTTCAACCATACATTATAGTTTATGTAATTAACTTTTATTATTTGGATAAAGTAATTTTAAAATAATTTACTCCACATCTTTATAATTTACATTAAAATTAACCGATGCATCAAATTCAAGATATTTTAGTTTCATTAAAATGAATTTAAAACCAAGCCCTCTATATATAAAAATCCTCATTTTTTAGTACTTCCTAGCCATAGATCACCACTAGGGAAGATTTGGCCATAATAATATTAATGCTAATAATATAAAAATAAATACTTAATTATGGTGCATCTACAGATGTAGATACCACACAAGTTAGGGATTCTTTATGACAATTGCATTTGTTGGAAATAAGCCACACTCGGATTGATGGTGGGTTGGTCAAAGAGGGGTTAGTAGCTTAGTTGGTAGAGAACTCCAACAACAAAAGAAGGTCCTAGGTTTGAGTCCTAACTAGTTCAAATGAGCAACAACTCAACATGTGGTATTAGGGCTAGGCTAAGAGATTGAAGCACCAACAATGTGGCTAAGGGGGGTGTTGGAAATAAGCGACACACAGACTGACAATGGGATGACCAAAGAGGGGCTAGTAGCTTAGTTGGCAGAGCACTCTAGAAACAAATGGAATGTCCTACGTTCAAGTCCTAATTGGTCCAAATGAGCAACAACTCAACAAGGTATATTGTATGAGACATTGAGATAAATATTTAATGTGGGTACCATAGTGGAAAAATATTTATTATTGGGAAAAATTAGTACCACATATCTAATTCGGGGTCATGTTGTATTGAGCTCATAGTTTTAAGAGATATGGTTTATGTTTAATAAGACTTTGTGGCTTTGTGCAATATTTTTCTATAAAATAAAACACATGGGTAATTGTTGAGGTTAACTTGAGTAACTGATGGTTTTTTGGCCAATGTTGGGTTGATAATTTCTCTCGTAGGTTGCATATATGGAAGCATGGATTGGGATTTGTGGCTACATATTTCTTATTATCGTTTTTATGTGGATGAATGCAAATAGGGTGATTAATTCTTCAAAAATGTTACGTGGAGAGTCTACAAGTGTATTGTAATGTTGTTTCTTGAGATAATACATTGATTTATGTGGGTGCTTTTAGAGTCTAGGATTTTACCTTGAGAGGGTTTCTCTAGGGTGTACATCTAGTGTGATCTTGTGGTATATTTATTATTCTTTTACATTGTGAATTTTTAATAGATTTTATATTTGTTTCTCTCATGAGGTTTATGTGGAAATATTATATTATTGCTACAATATCCTTTCATTTGGTATCAAATCTAGTTGTTAAGTTATGGGAGAGACCAATTCCTAGTATTGTTAATTCTTTGAGTGAGTGGATCTTTTACATAGTTGGATCCATGGTCCTACAAGAAACTAATGAAGGCATTTTCAAGTTTTTTGATATGTTACAAATCTAGGATTTTTTAGATCTAGGGTATGTGTGTTGACCTAGTAAAAGGGTTTTTATTAGCTCTCTTTTTTTAGGTTTTGTCTAGGTGAATTTTTGTAGATGACCTCTTGGATTAAAATGTATCTCACTATTGAATCTAGAAGGCAAAAGAAATTGGATTGACAGAAAAGTCAATAGGATTTGGAGAGAAAAATAAATAATTTTTTAGAGGTTTGAAGGAATATTGAGTTGTAATATTGGTATTAATACAAAAATTCCATAAAAATCTATAATAATCTATGCTATAATTTCTATTAGATTTATAAAAATATTTTAATGTTTGATTTGTGTTCATCTTTAATCATGCGTATTTAGTTATATAGGAAAGTTAGGGAATTATGACGTATTTCCTCTTATGTACATTAGTGTATTGTTTGAAAATTTATACCTTTTTTTTTGTTATGTCTATTTTTCGTTATTTATAAGATTTATATTCCAATTCATGATATCATAATGAAGGGGCCAACTATTCATGCAGTTTTGGATGAGACTTAAGAATGAGAGGTAGTTTGCAAAATTTATGTAATGATGAGTTAACTTTATAATTATAATAATAGGGATGAGTAAAATGGTTAACATAATTTTCATTATGAGAGTTTTAAGGAGAGATATATTAAGAGGGAAATCTAGTGATAAATTATGAAAAGATAAATTTTATTTGATTGTTGAAGGAGGAGGTCCAACTATCACAAAAGAGCTAAAAGGAGAAAAAAAAAATTGTAGAGAAAGAAATCACATGCCACCAAAAAATTATCAAAGAATTTACATTAATTGAAAATGAAAGGAACTTAAATTCCTTACAATGGGGTGGGGAAAAACTAGAGGATAAGGGGGGAATATCAAAATGGGTAGCTAGAGTATCCAAAAAAACTATGTTTGTTCCTACCCAAAAATCAAGAATAAGAAGATTTATACCCTTAACTTGCTGTGGA
Organism: Sequoia sempervirens; assembly: GCA_007258455.2. Classification (NCBI taxonomy): domain Eukaryota; kingdom Viridiplantae; phylum Streptophyta; class Pinopsida; order Cupressales; family Cupressaceae; genus Sequoia; species Sequoia sempervirens. The sequence goes on from VDFB02353493.1 coordinate 254,945,944, forward strand.
ACTTCCTTCATCAAAGAGTTCTCAAGTTTCTTTCCTATAGATAGTGAAAGGGGAGGATCCATAAGATATTATACTTATAGATTTGGAGAGTTTCATTTCCCTACAACAATCATCAAATTGTGAAATGATGAAGCAAGGCACATTTCCACCATGAAGAGTAATTGGTTGTTTCAAATTTGCTCGGATAGATTGATTTACCACCATATGTCATGTATCATAACATATTGTGTACTTGAAAATAATCCCATCATTATATATGGGTTTCTTCCATTTATGGTCTACAAATTTCAAAATAATTATAGCTAAAAGACCTCTTTCAAAATATCATTTTCCACCAAAATATATAGCAGAGTGTGACTGAAGGTTTAGGTTGTTGAGTAAATTTAAATGAATCCCCCTAAATAATTATCAATAGCTTTGAAACAAGTTTCAATCTAGAATTGAAGAGGAAATCAACATAACATTAAAATTCTCCAAGAGGAGAATTAAATCAAGGTGTCATAGTTTCAATCGAAGCTAGTAATTTCCCCATATCCAAGGTTTATTGTTGAAAATAGAACATTTAATATTAGTGTATTTTAAGAATGATAAAAAAGTTGCACATAAGGATTGAACTATAGGAAATTTTGTATGTGAAGTCATTAATTCATTGGAAGCCACTTGGGTAGATTAATAACACTTGGCCAAAGATGGTTAAATTGACTAATTAAGATAAATTATAAGAAATATTTTTCACCATCTATAACTTCATCCCTAAAGACTTGAATAGGGGATGTCTAAGAAATTTAATGGTTTTTTCATGTCCCTCTATATTATATGTGATCCCTTGGACTAACCAAGATCATCATTCTAGGATACTATCACATCCCATCACACCAAATGCATGAAGGATTTGGTTGTACTTTTATCTATGCACTTTGTGATCCCTAGTTGGATAATATTGTAACTTTCCCAATCCTACCTATAGGTCAAGAATATTTTGGGAACACAAATATAATTTGTGGGCGATGCCTTAGAATTGGGGTAGTCTAAAGAAGCCATAATAGTGTCTCTTCATAAAAGCCCTAAAAATGAATCATGTAAGAACAAGATAAGTTAGTTGTGAATGAGAGGTGGAATATTTTTTGGGGGTTATAGAAACCCTAATCTATACACAACTAGACACACAAGATCAACAATTTAGATATAATTTACAAATTCTATAATAAAACTGATCATATTAGTGAAACATATAATTTAAATATTAAAATTGTATCTCTCAATTTAAAACCATGACATATATTAAGGTAAATTTCAATGTATAATATAATAAAATAAAGTATAATGATTTAAAGGAAAGATATGCCTTTGTTAAAAAATGACTAGGAAAAAGAAGAGGGACCCACAAACCACATATAAGTATTTCTTAAAACACAATAATTTAAAAAAAATGACCTAGTTAACATTTTAGTATAGTGCATCAAAGTTTCAAAAATAAGTATAAATAAGGTATAAAAATCATATCACATCAACAGGTCTAGAAAATTGACTATTGATCTATTAAATAGGCAAGTTAGATGCATTATATGATTTTTTTTGTTAATAATATTTAAAAATATTTTTCTAGTCAAATAATAAGGGTTATATTGTGCTCTTATACATGAAAATGTTATGTTATAATGATTATAAGTTAGGCACCAAGGAAAAATTCAATTAGACTAAAGCCTTATATGTGTAAAGGATAGTGATGTAAAGCCTCAAAAAATAATAAAAAGAAATATTTCCATATCATGGCTAAATTTCAAAATGCCTCAAAAAAGTCAAAAGAAGCTAGAACATAGTAGTCTTATGGAAATGCGGCTAAGTCAAAACCCTAAACCCCTAGACATATCAATAGATTTGCTACATCCCAAATTTAATGTTCACCTAATAAATTAGTGTAACTATGTCAAGAATCAAAACCTTCACTAACCAATTTAATCTTTACAAAAATTTCTCAATATAAGGGAAACACCACAACTAGGAAGAAATACCATGTTCTCAAGATTTAATGGAGTACACCATATCGTAGATATTATAGAGAGGAGTAGATTATAAGAACCATATTACCATCCATTTGAGTGACTAGTACAAGTTTAAGCATCGTAGAGATATCCAACTAGAAATTCACTACCTCTTTCATTTTCTCAAAGATTCCTTATATTTTTTCCATTCATATTATATGGGGCATTTTGAAGACAGTGGAACATACCACACCCATTGAATCCCTATCTAAATCATCTATAGAATAATTGAATTCCTCATAACTAGGAATATCCAAATTTAATTAACTTGATCTTTTTTAAATGTTCCAACATTAAAGTGCTTACTAACAAAATCCTTAATAAAGCTTCATGATTGAAATTTAGTATTCTTCACTAGACCATATGGGATCAAGATCTAATAAATTACACATAGTGAATTCAAATATAGATTAGTGAAAATGGGTTTGAGATCGTGGTATGAATCTATATCCTTCCCAAAAGGTAGCATGTTGGGCTAACATATAAAACCAAAAGAGAGAACTAAGAATTACTCAAAATGATAGAGCATCCAAGGGAATTAAAAATAGAGGGATATAAAGAAATATGGGGAGAATACAATAGGGAAACCATTTCACATGCATCAAGTCTTAATATTTCCCATGGGACGAGTCCCCACCTAAGCTCAATCGTTAATCACTAAACTTAAAAACAAAATAAACAAGTTTATAAATCAATACCTTGATGACCTTAAGGTTGAAAAGTTTGAACTAATGGGATAACTAAAAACTACCAACCTAATAACTAATTTCTACCATTAAAGGGGAAAGATCAATTATTTTATTAGCCAAGAAATGTGCTATCTTATTACATTCTTTATTACATTCTCTATAATAGTGAGTGAAAAAAATCTTCAAAATTCTTACTCAATTTGGGAGTTTCTTTGAGGATTGATTTGAATTTTTAATGGCTAACAAAAATATTATTCAAATAAGACACAAGTACATTGAATTCCCATCCACAACCAACTTCTTACAAATAACACAAATCATGATCTTCAAGACTTCAGCCACCATTTCCCATTTCACTTCATCTTTAGACTTATGACCAAGAAAATAGAATACACCTTGCACAAAATAACCCTTATCATCCTTTGAGACATTACTTACCCCTACCTCACAAAGATTACATCTAACAACACTATCAAAATTTAATTTAAAATTTTTAATTGGAAGTCTTAACCAAATATATCTTAAGATCTTATAATAATTTTGATTATCTCATAAACAAAGAATAATTTTAAAACATTAATTATAAGAGTTTTATTTTTTAAAATTATTAATGAATTAACTTTGTGCACATCATGTTACACAAAAGTTAGAAGGAATTGACTTGTTTAGTATTAAAAATTGATATGTCCAAAATTTTATTTTAAAATTTATAACTTGTAATAAAGGAAATACATAAAATAATAAAATCTATATATTAGAAGGTTTTAAATTTAACAAGACATTTTTCTATGTTATGTTAAGAGTGTTGACCTGTAATTTGATTATAGAGAAGAAAAAAATTTGAGAGTAATTTAAATTAGATAAAATGAATTATAAAAATTTAATTTAAAATATCATTAAATTATAATTAATAATATTTGTTAAATTATTAATTATTAAAAAATTATGAGGTTTATTAATAAATTTTTAGCTTAGTTTGAGTCCCTGCCTCTCATGATAATATCATTTAAAAATATCAATATGAAGTTTGAACCTTGGTGATAAGAAGAACATTATTATGGTTAATTTAATATTTATTTATTTTTAATACTTAAAATAATTAATTATAAGATTTTTTCATTATTGCATGAGAAGCAAGTCAACCAAGTATATAGATATTTTACAAAGTTTTGTTAGTTTTTAATTAGGAAAAGCGGGTTTTGAAGAGGCCCCGAAACCATTTAAAATAGAGAAAAGCTATGAGAAAGAAAGAAATATTAAAACCCACAACCCACAAAAACAAAAGGCTAAAAAAAAGATAAGACAAGAGAACCTGTCAGCACACCTACTTGACAAAACATCAACACAGAGGCTGGACAACCAAAAACATCAGCAAAAAACTACAACATTTTATCAAGAACATTAGCTGAGTCCAAATTTTCAGCAATGATCTTGTCTTGCATCTTGACCACATCCAGTAGCTCCTCAAACATAATGGAAGCCCTTTTCTTAGTCTTGCTCCTCATACACAGGGAAGGACCAACCTCTAAATTCTTCACCTCATAGGGCCAATATCATTAGTCTTCTCCTCCAGGTTCATGCGATTAACCTCAATAATGGCTACCTCATGTTTGCCCAAATCCAAATGTTGGCCAGTCCATTTAATAGCTTTGTCATTTAGAATGGACAAGCCCTTAGCACTAGATTTTAGGGATTGATTATTGATTCCAACCACTATCTGCAAGTCATTACTGATCTTCCTAAGTCTTTCCTCCATACTCACAAAATGCTCCTCAATGATCCTTTGAACAAGAACTTCTAGCAAAGTCAACCTTTCCTCATGGATTCTACCAAGACTATCAACATCCATAGCTAATTTTTCAAGAATAATATTCATTTTCTTTACCTTACCTTGCATCATCCATTCCCTCAATACCATCACCTGAATATACTTTAACATTAGGAGTAGGGGACTCCTCCAAAGCTTTAGAATCCTCCAGACTCTTCTTAATAGTATGTTTCCCCTTCTTAGGGAATTTATTCTTCCCCTTCCATTCTTTTTCACCGAAGGAACAACGACATCCCTCATTTCAGTATCTATTTTGTAGCCCTTAAACTATAATTTTGAGTCTTCGAATTCATCCAAAGACTCACCCTCATCCTTCGAAGGTTCCTCACAAATAGAGTCATCTTCCTCAGAGTCCCCTTCTCACTCCTCTATTTACTCACCAGTTTCATAACCATTGTATTTTCCTCCCTTTTTACGAGCAGGAAGATTGGGGATAATCAGTAACACCTTGAACTTAATATGATCAAAGATAAGATTCATAAGGCCTTCATGAAGAATATCCTTCATAGGGTTCTTCCTATGATCCTCTATATTGGTTTCCATAGAAACAAGGAAGTAAAAAGGAAATGAAACCTAAGAGTTGTGGAAGAAGTGATTTAGGAGCATGAAATGATAGCCATAGATAAGAGAACCTACCTTCCAAAGTGAAGAATTGCATAATTACTAGAGCAATGTCCCTCCATAGCGGCTTAATAGTTTTATGGGAATACTCACCACTTCCAATGAACCTAGGCTTCTTCTTCTTTGAACCTTTGAAGAAATTTTCTAAAGCCATCTTGGTTGCAGCCTGGTCCTTGTAAAATTTCATGCCCTTCAAAGGAAGACTAGTCACCTTTGTGAAGAAATCCTCTGTGATATTGAATTCCACACCTTGATAATGCAAGACCCTATTGTTCCAGCCATTAACAAGATCCTCTGTCACCTCAGGGTTAGAACCGTGAAGCCTTAAAAAATATGGGTCAGCACCACCCTTTTCCAAATGCTCCCAAATGGGCTTGTTACTATGAATTTCTTCACAAGAGCTTGTCTCCACTTTGCAATGACCTCCTACCATAGAAAAATGCAACAAACTATTCACAACCAACTCTTTGTTCTTCTGCATAGACAAAGCTAAGCAAACAAACTACAAGGAAATGCAAAAAATACCCACAATACGTGTGAGCCTGTCAAACCAAGTACTGCCCCACCTCAACTCCCAACCCATGATCTCAAAATAATCTAGAATACATAATAATTATCCAAGTAGGCATAATAATCAGTGTGAAAAAGCCATCTGAGTTTAAGGAATAAAATAACCTTTCTCCCCTCTTAACCGCTTCCTTGACATGACAACTAGTCATTATTAGAGGTATTTTGAAGATTAAGAGGCATGGAATCATAAGTATTCTAATAATTACAATTCACCACTCCTAAATTAGCTAACCCATCAACAAGAGAGTTAGCCTCCTAGAAAATGTGAGTAATTCTCACCTAAACAAAAGAGTTTTTTTATTAGAGATAAAAAACTAGGTTTTGAAGGGGCCCAAAACCCTGCCCAAAACCCTTTACAAAAGAAAGTAGTTGAAACTAAAGAAAACTACAATAAGTATATATCAACCCATATGTAGTGAACCAATAACAAAAAGTTAGGAAAAAAGGAGGACCCCAACCAACAACACTACATATTTTTCAAAATATCAGCCACCTCCATGTCGCTCACCGTAGCCTTCTAAGCATCATCCAAGACATTAGAAAGTTCTTTGCTAGGAGCCCCAGCCTGAGGCTTAGTCTTGTTTCTAGTTCTAGCACTAGGCCCATCCGTGTTCACCTCATTAATCAAAACATTATTCTTATCCCCACCCTTATCAACAGATACCTCCTCCTCTATTAGCTTTCCACCAACACCAATCTCTTCAACATGAATATTTTCCTTGCAATTCTTAGCACTAACATAAGGAGAGGTAATACCAACAGACTCAAATTTAACAACAGACTTAGTCACCTACCCACCCTTGACCAAACTAGCACAAATTTTCTCCAATTGATCCTCAAGGGTGAGAACGCCTTACTCATTGCACCCCTTTGACATTTTTCATATTAAGCTCATGGAAAAACCATTTGCACAATTTGAACAAAACAATGGAACCCTCTCTAGCCGTTCCCAAAACATCAGAGATATCTTCTCTATAAAAATTAAAAACCCCCTTCCTAGCAGCATCTTCCTCCTTAGAGGAGCTTACCTTATCCTAACTAGCAGAGACTTCCTTACCTTTCCCAACAGTAACCGACATCTTGATTTTGAGGATCTGGAATTCACAATCTCCTCAACCACAACCTTTCTTTTCTTCAGCCTCTCTAGGTTCATAGCTGGGGTATCCACAACATCATGTCCGCTACCAACCACAACCTTACCTTTCTACTGCAAATTCGGGTTCACAACCGGGGAATCATTAGCATCCTATGTACCTATGATCATGAGAGGAGAGATCATCTCCAACATTTGACTCACAGACCTTAGAACCTATTTCTTCTTACTTCCCTCCTCTAGCTCCTTCTTCTACTTAGTCATAGGGGGTGGCAATGACACCTCACCATACAAATCATTCTTCTCCTTCATGCCAATACTCAGAAAATTAATAGCCTCCTCATCACGGAAAGTCTCATAACCCTTGTTAGGGCATGATTCCCCTTTCTTAGACTTTTTTACAATAGGGAGTTGAGGACCCACCTCCATAGACGCAAGGGAGTCTAGGACAAAGTCCACATCCACCTCAAAATTTGAATCCTTTTCCAAAATAAGTTTTCTCTTCTTCCCTTTTTTACTAGCCGGCCCATCTTTTCAGATAGTCTCATACTCCTCCACTAACTTAGACTACTTACCCTTTGGGGTAGCAATCAACTTAGCCACCTCAAAATATTTAGCATATTTCAAAATTAAAAAGATTAACCCCATATGCAAAACATGATGTTTGGGGTTTCTCTTATGGTCCTTGAGACTAGAATCCAACGACGCCAAGAGATAATAGGGAAAGGAAATCCTTTTCTTGTGGCAGAAATGATTAAGCATAAGGAAGTGGTAAGAATTTACCATGGAGAAGCGTCCTTCTAGGGTGATATAACTTTGAGTTCCTTGGCCACATCTCCCCACAATTCCTTGAGAGAGCTCCTCTGGTAACCCCCACTCTTCACAATCTTCAAGTCGTTAGCTTCATCTCCCTTGAAGAAGATTTGCATAGCAGTTTGCGCTTCTTCTTGTCTCTAAATGCTTTCATTCCATCCATGGGAAAACTAGTGATATTTTCTATAAAATATTCATTCACATCAAACTCTGTTCCACCCAACTTCAACACCCTATTTTTCCATGCTTTTGAAAACAATGTCATAGTCTATGGATTGTTACCATGCAATCTCTCTAGGTATGGAGTCAACCCTCCTTTCTCTAACACCTGCCAAACCTTTGGCTTCTTCTTGACAACTTCGCAAGAGAAGGGCTCTGCACAGTTCCTATCACCACCCATGTCTACAAAATTTGTAGAGTCTAAAATATTGAGAGCTTTGAACGCAATGAGCAGAAACTTCAAGAAGATGATGCAAGGAATGCCCAAAATTCATGTGAAAACAAAATTAAGGTATGATAGAATTATGATCCTAGAGTTCCATTCCCTATGGATATTAGCCACGATACCATTAGCTCGATTCAAATCTGGCTTACCATCTCTCCACATAATCATCAGCCACGTGAAGATAGACATGCACACCGCAAGCCATAAGAAATCCTCAAGCAAATCAAATATGGGAGTCACATGTGATTAATACTTGATATTTCCTCTATAGTGAGAGGGTCATTCAAACCCCATTCCCTAACACCTCTTACTCCAATATTAGCGAAGACATCTACTAATCCGTTGCCCTCTCTCAAAATATAAGAGATGTAATATTCATCAAAATGATTAAGAATATCAATAGAGTCCCTAATCAGAGAATCAATAGTCCATGAAGGGGTAGCACAATTTTTCAAATTATTGATGATATTAAGAGAATCACCCTCCAGCCAAATTTTCTTATAGCCTTTGACTTTGCTAGCTTAAGACCATAATAGGTTGCAACTTCTTCTACATAGTGGTTTATCTGGATTTCCAAAGGGAGTGCCACAATAGAGACAAGCCTACTATTAGAGTTTGTGATCACTCCCCCACAACCTATAGGTCTCAGATTCCCTTTAGCAGCTCCATCAAAGTTAACCTTCACCCAGCCATCTGAAGGAGCTTTCTAAACATCTTCCCTAGAGGTTTTCCCTTTAGTCACTGGGAGGGATATATCATAGGGCAACTTCCACTTCTATGCTATAGAGATATCATAAGGGTTGAGATTAATCTTTGGCCCATTGTGAAAAGTGATCACAAACACAAAATTTTCTTTAATAGCCGCACAATAGGCCACAAAGATAGTAGGGAGGGAAAAATTCCTACAAATTTTGTTATTGCACTCAAGTCAAACACCCCAAGCAATGTGAGGAAGAGAAAGAGACCACTATAATATAAGAGTAGGACTAGACAAAGGGCCAAGACATTGAGACCACAAATCACCTCAATAGAAGAGTTAAGATAGAAATAACATCATTAATTGGATGAGCTATAGATCACGAAGGCAAATTAATCTTTAGGAGATAATTTATTATATTAAGGGAATCCCCTTCTAACCACAGTTTAGTAACCCCTACTTCTCTAGCCAATAAGAGGCCATGATAGGTTCATATACAAGAAACACTTTTTAAAATATTAAATATTAAGTTTAATTTTAAAATATCATTTTTATATATTTTTATTAGATTAATTCAAGAATTTTTAGCCTAGCCTATGCTAGGGACCTATTTTCATTCAAGCCCATGGGTTCAATCCCCTAGTAGAGACATAAAAGTTGCCAGCTCAATGGCCCAATGAGAATTTAAATATTGGTGACAACAACAATATTATCATGATTAACCAACACACCATGACTTTATCAATCTCATTTTTATAATTCATCTAATATTTAAGATCATTAATTTTAAGTAAGCTTTATTTATTAAAATATGGGAGGTAAAGGGATTAATTGGTTTAATATTAAATTTTAATAATATCCCAACATTCATTTTAAAATTTTAATTTTGTAATGGGGTGGGGGGAATATTATCATCATATAAAATAATAGAATCTATAAATTGGAAAGTTCTTAGTTGAATGTTGATTCATTTGTATTATGTTAAGTATTAGTGTGTTGTGATTAGAGAGGACACGCAAATTTGGGAGCAACTTAAATAAAAGAAAGCAAATCAAATTGAGAACAACATAAATTAGAAGGTACTATTAATCTTTTTGTATTTTTTTTCTTTAGATTTGCATTCAAAATGTTAATTCTTAGCAAATCAAAGTGAGAGCAACATAAATTAAAAGGTATTGTTAGTCTTTTTGTATTTTTTTCTTTAGATTTGTATTCAAAATGTTAATTCTTAGCAAATCAAATTGTGAGCAACATAAATTAGAGGGTATCATTAATCTTTTTGTATCTTTTCTTTAGATTTGTATTCAAAATGTTAATTCTTAAATTTGTATACACAAAACTTTTTCAATGTTCAATAAGCAAACATTTTCTTTTTAATACTAGATATTTTGAGACATTTGTAACATTGAACTTTTCAAGAATATCTTTAACATATAATATTAGAAGAGAAAATATTTTTGGATATAATTATGAATTCTTTTATTTTCTCAATTAATGAGAGGTTTATATTAAAAAAATTAAAAATTAAAATTGTTTGCAAGGATTCTCATAGAAAATCATATATTCTTAATGGTAGAGAGATAAATGGCCTCAAAAATATATTTTAAGTTTATTATTATTTTATTATATTATAAAATTTTACTTTTGTTATAATATTTTCCTTTGAAATTTAAGAGGTATTTTTATATCCATTAATCTTTTCTTATTTTATTTTTATTTATTTATAAACTTTTCATAATTATTTTTTTTTTAAAATGAATTATTTTGAGAGCTTATGGATCTAACTGTGTATTTTTGTTTAGATTGATATTTTGAATAATTGACATTAAATAAAAATACACAGTTGAATCATTAAGCTCTCAAAATAATTTAAATTTTTTCTTTTTTTCTTTTTTAAAATGAAACAAATGTATTAGAGTAAGACGCTTGGTTTTATGAAGTAAAACATAAACTAAAGTAAACTTTTTCTATTGAATTGAATGAGTATTAATTTTCTAATTTTTTTTAATTTAAATATAAAAAGATTTTAATTTTTTCCATAAAATCATATAATTTAATATGATTTCTTTTCAAATATTACTACAAATTATTTTTATATTTAAAAATTGATCTTAAAAGGGTTTCTTCATCTTCATCACAAAAAATTGCGATGGAAAAATAAATAATAAATATTTTAAATTGTATGCTTTATTTAAAAATAATTATCATATAATTTGGCACTTTAAATAGCATAGTTTTATATGTTTAGAAGTAAACTTTATCATAACTTATAGTTGTTTGAATTCAATAAATTTAAATATGCCTTCTATTATGCCCTTACCTCTATAGTGTGTATTGGGTTATTAGTAGTCGGCTTGTGGCTACCATTAACTCTTAACTAAGTCATATTATCATTATTATATTGTTATTTAGTTAGTTAAGTCGGCATAGGGCTTATATAGGGTTATTAAGTTAGTTTGATTGATATCCTAGGCATAAATAGGTATATATAGGAGGATATTATTATTTAGTTAGTTAGGTCGGCCTAAAGCTTATATAAGATTATCTAAGTCAACTAGGTTGTGGCTACCTTAACTATTAATTAAGACATATTATCATTATTATATTGTTATTTAGTTAGATAGGTCAGCCTAGGGCTTATATATGGTTATCTAAGTCGGCCTGAGTGATATTCTAGGCATAAATAGATATTATATAGAGGATATTGTTATTTAGTTAGTCAGGTCGGCCTAGGGCTTATTTAGGGTTATCTATGTCGGCCTGGGTGATATCCTAGGCATAAATAAGTATATATAGGAGGTTGTGAGTCTTATTTGATCATCGAGTATTGAGTTCTTATAGAAGACTATTGGAGGTATCCCCTCAAAGTGCAATGGATAAGTCACACACCCAGGAATCCAACAGAGAGCAGCAACCCAATGTTCCAATGCATTCAATTGGGCAGGGAATTGCATCACAGGGAAGAGCCACCATATCACCCTTACTTCTGCAGGTGATAGGGGAAGCAACAAATCTTAATATCATTGAGGCTGCAGAAAATCCTAGAGGAAGAGGCAGGGGAAGAGAGAGGAGCAGGGGCAGAGGAAGAGGGCGTGGGAGAGGAAGAAGGGGGCATATTAACAATCCTCAGATGCCTGGAACGCGTGGGAGAGGAAGAGGGCGTGGGAGAGGAAGAAGGGGGCGTATTAACAATCCTCAGATGTCTGGAACTAACACCATTGTTCCCACTCCCAGTAACAATGTCATAATTGCCTTGCCTGCAACAGCTAATACTGGCCAATCGGAGGCATCTTCATCTGGTCTCATTCCAGAAAGACCTGAGAAAGTAATGGGCTCTAACGAGGAACATCATATCCATCAAACTGGAGGCTGTTCCTATGAAGGTTCAGGCCTTCTAGAGGAAGTAGTTTGCAAGTATATTTAGATGTGTTTTTGCAGGTTACCTACTTTTGAACTCCATTAAAAGTATTTTGGACTAAGAATTTTGACTTGCTGCATTTTCTTCAGGCAGCTCAGTTTTATGCGATCTTGTTTACTGTTTTCTCCTATATGGCCTGTCGTAGATCTTTGCTTATGTTCGTATATTCTGCAACTTGAAAAAGGCAGAAGAAATAAATTGACAGGCACTGAGAAGACTGATATTGCCTTTTCATTGGATTTTGAAAAAAAAAAAAGACTTGTTTGCAGTTTTGGTGCTTTTACGGAAGTGCAATTGTGCTGCATATCTTACACTGCTCGTTTTGTATTGGACGGGATATCTTACACTGCTGATGTCTAATCTGAATTGATTTTGATAAATGTATATTTTGATACATCAATATTTCAGCACTATGGACCGGGGAAATCTCTGGGTCTTCTCTGTTTCGGCAAGTAATTGTAATCGGCCATTGGTTTATCCGGGATTATGGGCTGGTCTTGTATTGGATGACATATCCATCTTTGTTAGAGTATTAGCTATATAAGGTTTAGCAGAAATTTGTTAGAATATTTTCATCAGCTACTTCCACTAGCATTATTATCCACAACAATAACACTAACTCAACAGCACTCATATGTGAATACACTATTCTACAGCTGACCAATTATTGTGACTTTTCATATATGTCTTTGCCTGCACAAAGGAATAATGATGAAATCTCTAAGACTTTGGCGTCGAACATTCATCTTCAAGATAATAGTGAGCTCGCCTGACTTGATAAGGCGCAGCAAGTGGAGGAAGGCTGGATAACTGTAATGGGCAAGAAAGCTAAAATCTCTAGGCCTTCTTTAGACATGACTCTCCCTCCCACAAGAAAAATGCTAAATATAAATCTTGAAGAGTCTTGTTTTGGAGCTGGTTTTTTGGCTGGCTGCAGGCTGTCTTTTCTGCAGTCGTATTCATGTTTGTAAAGGGTTTCAGGTCCCTTCAAAACCTGTTTTAACCTTTATCAAAAACTATTGTACAGATGGTCAATATGTGTTAGAAGCACAAGCTACAATTTGAAATATAAAAGAATAAGTAGTTTAGCGTACTCGATCATAGAGTGTATTACTAATTGACTATAAAAACTAAGGGAAAGGATGCAATGTAGATATTCCTCATACCTCTTAGTGTGTCTATACCTAAAATATTTTCTATATTCTAAACAATTATTTTAACACTATCAACAAATGCAATTTACATTCAATTTTTTATCACAATTTTAAAAAAACTAAATATCATATCATATAAATATCATTTTAAATATGCATTCCTAAATGTTTCATGTAATCTAGAATAAATTTGTGTTCTATATATACATTTATTTAGTTAACTCAAATTAGATTTAGGAAAGGTATTTTTCCTTTACAATAAACACAACAATCAGTTAAATCTGGCATAAGGTTCCAGAAGCTCTTCAAGCAGAAATCTGACTCAGATAAAGCTATCAATTGTCAGATCTGACATCCCTCACACTTATCTTCTTGCCAAAATTGTTGTATGTATTGCTGTGAATTCAAGCCTGAACACTGGTAATTGATTTATTTGGGGTTGTGATTATCTAAATAAAGCAAATCAGGACTGTCAATAAAATGTTGTACATCAAAATGGCAATGCAAACTGCTGCTGCTGTTGCTTCTGATGTTATAGTTGGCTTCACAAACAATTGGCAAAGAAATGCTTGAATTGGTAAAAAGCAAAAAATTGTCTGAATCTAAATGAACACTATTTGAAGAGCTTTTCTTTTCATGTTCGCCATTGGAGCTCAGTAGGTCTGCTAAGATCTCAACTGCCGGATCAAACGAGAGTGAATCTGAAAGAAATCATCTACAGTATTTTGATTTTCGCTATCAGTAATGGAAGAGTCTTGACTAAAAAGGTTCGAAACTCGGTGCTTTGAGAATGTTTCAACTGGGCCTGGAAACCTTTGGGCAGTGGGGACTGTGTAAATGGTGGTGGCGCTATTGGAGCCAAACTGTAACTGGGTTTGGTCTGAGGTAGTTGTTATGGTCAAATTAGAACTCGAGCCCGGGAACCTTGCTGGATTAGCTAAAAATGGTTGGCTTAAGTTAGCAGGAAGTTTGGATAAACTGGCTAACTGGGTATTTGCATAAAAAAAGTTGGTTCTTGCTCGGTTCCCTCTCATTTCTCTGGCAGCAAAATCATAAGCATATGCAGCCAATTCTGAGGTGGGAAACACTCCAAGAGAAACATTTTTTCTGGTTTTCGGATCTCGAATTTTGGCAGTGTAACAACTGGGTGAGCGTTTGTAAACCCCTTTGTTCTTGATTCCATCACGCTTGCATTTCTTAGACATCGCACACAATTTCTGAGCGCCATTTTTATCCTTTCCTGAGAATTGCTCCATTCTTCTGCATCAAAAGTGTGAAGCAGAACGTCCTTATAAGGTAGATAAATTTAATGTAACTGTTTCATGTAATGCTACAATTTTCTCTAAAATAAAAACTGCTTCAAAAAAAAATCTGTACTTATTAAGTTTTGGTTGTAACCGATGAACTGAACATTCACCGCAGAAAGCTTTTTCTGTAAGACTAGCTGAATTTCTTCAAGCAAAAACTTTGTCAGGAAAGTTACGATAGAAAATATATACCCTTTTGAAATTTGCTTCTGGAACTGAAAATTCCTCGTATCAAATCTTTTCTTCTCTGAAAACAACTTCGTTAAGAAAGACAAAAGCCAGTAGCTATCAAACTTTGTTGCTTGGTAGACTGAAGTATTCACGACTTATGTTTCTTATATACTACAAAACCCTAGCGTTTGTTAACTCTTCCTATCTCCATTTTTCCTTGAATACTTCAAAATCTTAGCATTTGTGATCTCTTCTTATCTTTTGTTCATTTTAAGCTTAGATCTAGTTTACACTTGTCTCTCAAAAAAAGGTCTAGTACATTGGAATTTGAATTTTCTTCTATGAAAAAGTACAATAATTGATTTATTATATTAAAAAATTGATGTAAATGTGACATTTAAGATGTTATATTTAATTTTTGAGGAATAGGGATGATCTAAAGTGTTCACCAACTATGTTTCTTAAATACCACAAAACCCTAGCATTTGTGATCTCTCCTTGTCTATTATTCATATCTAAGTTTACCTGTAGCTTATAATCTTGCCTCCAGTAATTTAAAGTGGGTGCACTGGAATTTTAAATTTTTCCATAAGAAAAAAATACAATTATTTATTATACTTAATTTATTGTATAAAAAAATTTGATTTAAATTGATATATGGAAGCATTTAAAAGATTAAATTTAATTTTTTGAATAGTAAAGAAGAAAAACTTTAATTGTAGACATTAATCAATACAAAAAATATAACTTAGAACCACTATCCCCACATCTTTCTCTCCCCTTATGTGTGTGTATGTGTGTGGAGGATATCCATGAGATGATTATGCGTAATTTTTACTTTTAATATTTGGTTAGATATTTTATATCTATTATTAAAATAAATCTTCATACATTTTATTTAAATTTTAAAAAATAATCTACATATTTTTAGTTCAAATAGGGGACCACATCCCCAATATAAATTCTCAACAATTACACCTCAATGAGGTTTGAACTTTAATGGTAAAAATAAGAACACACCAACTTAACCATCTCACCATGCCACTATTGACAACAATCAAATATAATTATTCTTATTTATATTTATTAATTATTATAAGATTTTAGTTTATACTTTAAGATATCAATTTGAAATTTAAAATAAAATCTATGTTTTAATATAATTTTTAAAAAGTAACAAATGATTATTCTTTTTATCTTCATTAGCTACTACAGGACTCAAAATTTCATGATTTTGAGATTTAAAATCAACCTCATCCTTTTAAACATGTATTGGAAAAAAAACCTCCTATCAATTTATAAATGTATAATTATTAATGTACATGTAGTTTGGCAATCTTTAAGATTAAATATTGAAACTTGAAAACATTATAAGAAATGTGCATATTTATTTTTATTAATACTTTACATTACTTTTTTAATATATCATCTTCATGAGTATAAATTAAAAATATCAATCATCTTTATTTAATAAGTATTATTATTGTTGAGATTTTACATAATGAAGTAAATTTCATATTGTGGCTTCTAATTCATTATTATATATTTTACTTCCTTGATACACATGATTTATTTGTAGAATTTTTTTGATACATAAGTGAAGGAATATATTAAGTCTCCCCTAAAAAATATGAAATACATTCAACAAAACTAAACTAAGATACGAATCTCTAGATTATAAATAAATTTTAAAGTATTAGATAAAGTAAGAAGAACCTAAAAAGGTATTAAAAAAACATCCCAACACCAGTCTTTAAAGAGAGGAGGCCTCAATAGTTAAATCTTAAAAAATATACTAGCACTCACTAAGGTTCATTCCCCCAACCCTTTGTTTTTCCCCTACACATACTTTTGTATATTCTACCTTATCCTATCATGTACTCTTATACATTCACCAATATGACTCATTTTTTATGTCCATGTCTTTGTACATAAATTCATACATTCACTACCCACCTTGTAGTTCACTCTCATTCCATGTAGAATTGACCCCAAAAAATAAAAAATCAAATTCAAATTTCTGATTTCTATTTCCTTCACTAGCCATTTTGAATCAATTGAGTACACACTTGCATGATTAATTATTTAAAGGCACTCTGTCTATTAATTCACATCCACCTCATATGTGCAATTTCTATCCAATTAAGAGAGAATTATTTTAAAAATGCTTTAACTTTGGAGTATTGTGATGAACTAAAGTATGCATCAATTTTATCTAAGGAACTCTCATGCCTAAGATTGTTGTCTTTGACATTCTTCCACAACATTGAAGTTAGTCTAAGCAAGGGGGTCAACATAGGAGAACATGACCTTTGCAATTTGATGATCTTCCCTCAAAGTGTTATTTAATACTTATAGTCCTTACAAACCAATAGATATTAAATTTTTTTATGAAATTGATTTTAGTATGTGGTCAACCATTTAAATCTTACAAGTTTCAAATTAATTTTTTATGCCATAACATTTTTGCAAAGGATAGAATTGATCTCATATAACATAAATTTGACCCTAAAGAATTCAACATTTATTCTATACCCAAAACATTTTCCAAATTCTAAACAATTATTTTAACATCACCAACAAATACTATTTACATTAACTCCTTTATCACAATTTGCAAAACTAAATTCTCAACCCTTTTTAATCAATTTCATAAATATCATTTTATATCTGTATTCTAACTATTTTAATTAACCTAAATTAACTTTCTTTTCCCTTACAATACTATAACCTAGCCATCACAGAAGGTAAGGGAAACATGTGTCTATTGTGTCCAAAGCAATTTCTGGGGCCAATCTAGGCATGCGGGGCAAAACATACGGAGATGTTAATGCTCTGCAAACATGTATAATTTCTGCTTCTATAAATTTTTATTTCTAAAATTGTTTTTTCAAGCTTGACAATGAAGGTATAATAAGTAGCGTATACATTTCTGTTTATTATAGAATGTACTAAAAATTTAATAGTTACACATTTCTAATATTTCATTTATGAGAGTAGCATTTCTTCATTATGCAGGTGAATTGGTTAGGGAAAATTAACTTCTGGTTATGACCTCTGGCATATTAAAAATAATTGCATATGTTAAGAAAACTTAGAAAATCATCCCAAGTCCTAGTTTTACATGTTTTTAGCTAGCTGTTTTAAGAATACCATACAAAAGAACAAGAAAGATTTGTCAGATTCAAAACAGGTAAAAAGATGATATGAAACCAGAAGAATGATATGAAATATATTGTGAATGTACGAAATAGGGAAATTCATATGAAAGGAATTATAGTCTGATGACAATGTTCAACATAATGCTAACATCACTGCACGCTAATTTGTTAATGAGTTAGAAGAATACAGTCAATTCTTTAAATGGTGGCATGGAATCATGCCCCAAAATCAAATCGGGTATTTACAATTCACACAAGAATTCAAGTAGGTTCCAGAAGCTCTTCAAGGAGAAAGTCTGGTTCAGATGGAGCTTTCACTTGACAGATCTGACATCCCTCACCCTTATCTTCTTTCTGCTGCTGTTCTTGCCAAAATTCTTGTACGTCTTGCTGTGAATTAGAGCCTAAACACTGATAATCTATTTCTTTTAGGTCATGATTATCTGAAGAGAGCAAAACAAGACTGTCAATTAAATGTTGTACATCAAAATGACAATCCAAACTGCTGCTGCTGTTGCTTCTGATGTTATAATTGGATTCAGAAACAATTGGTGAAGAAATGATTGAATTGGTAAGAAGCAAAAAATTGTCTGAATCTAAACCAACACTATCAAAAGAGCTTTTCTTTTCATGTTCCCTATTGGAGCTCAGTGGGTCTGTCGAGATCTCAACAGCTGGATCAAACAAGCTTGAATTTGGAAAGAAACCATCTACAGTGTTTTTCTTTTCATTTTCAGTAATGCTTTCAACTGGGCTTGGAAAGTTTAGGGCAGTGGGGACTGTGTTAAAGGTGGTGGCGGCATTGAGAATGGAAGGCTTGTTGAGAAAGAAAGGATGATTAGTTAAGGAAGGCTCCTGATTGGTATTTCGGTGTGAATTCAGAACAGAAAAATTTTGTGACGGTGAGACGGAGGATGGTGGAAAGAATGGAAAAGAGGACGCATTGGAGGCAAGCTGTAAATGGGTTTGGTTGGAGGTAGTTGTGATGGCCAAATTAGAAGGAGGTTTGGAGAAACTTGTTAAGTGGGTATCTGCATAAAAAAAGTTGGTTCTTGCTCGGCTCCCTCTCATTGCTATGGCAGCACAATCATAAGCATACGCAGCCGATTCTGGGGTGGCAAACATTCCGAGAGAAACATTTTTTTTGGTTATCAGATCTCGAATTTTTGCAGTGTAACAATTTGGTGAGCGTTGGTGAACCCCTTTGTACTTGATTCCACCACGCTTGCATTTCTTAGACATCACACACAATTTCTGAGCACCGTTTTTATCCTTATCATTCTTTCCAGGGAATTGCTCCATGCCTCTGCATAAAAAATGCGAAGGACAACGACCTTATCAGGTAGATAGATTTAATGTTCGTTTAATAGAATGCTACAATTTTCTCTCAAAAATATTTCAAAATAAATCTCTATCGTATTAAACCCCTGGTTGAAACGGATGAACTAAACATTAACCTCAGAAATCTCTTTCTACAAGACTAGCTCAATCTATTCAAACAAAAACTTAGACAAGAAAAGTTACACAGGGTATATAATTGATTCTGGAACTGAGAATTCCTCCTCTCAAATCTTTTCTCCTCTGAAAAAAGCTTTATTAGGAAAGACAAAGGCAAGTAAGAAACTTTGTTGCTTGACACACTGAAGTATTCACCACCTATGCTCCTCAAATACTACAAAACCCTAGATAGACTGAAGTATTCAATAGCAATGATCTTTAAATACTACAAAACCCTAGCATTTATGATCTGGCTTTTTTTGGGTTGATATTTAAGTTTACATGTAGTGGTGCAGGAGCACCTAAGGAACAACAAACAGTTCCATTAGGTAAATAAGAAATCCAGTAGGATAATTTTTGTTTTGTTTTCAAAAGGTCATGTTGACCTTTGTGTAGAGTGCTTAGGAATGTTTTTGATCTGTTGGAAAGAAGTTGAAAAGAGTTAAATAGGTTTAGAACATCATCTTGCTAAGTTGTCAAAAGTTGGCAAAGGTTGAAAAACACAGTGGGTTTTATAACTTTTGCCATTAGGTCATCAATAGGCTCGACCCAAGAAACTCAACTGTTTTTGGAACCTATTTAAGGGATGATTCGACCCTGGAGCAGGGTTGGAAGATTTAATATTTTGGTGAAATCTTGTGAAATTGATGAAAACAGTGTTCTGTGCAAAAATTCCTGACTTTTGGCATCTTGATTAAGTCTTAATGGATTAGATCTGTTTCTGTTTTGTTGTAGGATGAAGTGAAGTTGGCATTCAAGCATTTTGTATTCATGAAATAGCTTCTTGTACAATTTTTAGGTATCTTTTTGTAAATAGTTCATTGTTGTCCTGTCTGAACAAGACTGTTTTTAGAAAATGCGGTGCTAGGGTACTTTTCCACCGTACAAACCGTACGGCCCTTTGGAAACAGTGCCTAGACACCATGCTTGTACATATGTTAGTTGGTAGGCTTTGTGTGAGTGCAGGAGTTGCTAGAAATGTCTTGCCCTAGGCGAGCCAGACAGAGTCCGGCTAGGGAAGACAGGAAGAGAAAGACACATATCTTGCAGGGGTGTTAAGATTTTGGAGAAATTCCTTTTGGTGAATTTTGTTGAGGGTCTTGGCGAGGCCTGGTAGTCAGGAGGAGGCTCTATCAAGTCATTTGGTGGAAGAAACCTTTGACAGTTTGAAACAGCCTAGAAAAGGCTAGTAAACCCTAGGGCCATTTTTGTGTATGAGCAGGGTGCGAGCAGTGCTGATTCAAAACCCTGAAAATATTCAAGGTGAGGACATAGGAACCACCAATCCCAAGCAGAGAACCCAGGGCTTTTGGTGGGTTTAGGAGAAAATTGCATTTTACCCGGGGTAAGAGACCTAATTGGGGCTCAAGGCTTGTAGCCTTTCCTAACCCTAGGAGAGGGATTTGTGGAAGCGATGGGTAATTGGAGTCTTGTGATGGTATAAAAACCTTAGATAGATTACCTTGAAGCTTTTACAACATTTTTACACCTCTGCAAGTGTCTAATAGAATGTTGAGAGTAATTGGCCTTTAGGAAGAATAAGGGTCAAGGAGAGGAAGTAGCAAGGCACCAAGAATGGCTTGGTAGCATGGAGGAATATTGATAGAGGGGTTGGCCAGTAATACTAGGGGTGCCTATACCTGTGATAGGACCTAAAGGTTAAGGTGAAGGAGTCACCTAGAAGTTCTTGAGAACAAAGACCTGAGCATGGGACTATGAGAGTCTCATCCAACCCTACCCTATCATGTAGTTTACACTTGCATTTTTTTTTTTTAATACAATAATTTATTCACTACTTGTGTTCTTTAAATACTATAAAATCTTAGTATTTGTGATATCTTCTTATCTTTTGTTCATTTTAAAGTTTAGCTGTATCTTACGCTTGCCTCTCATAAAAATCCTTCTGTACAATAATTTATTATAACTGATTTATTGTATTGAAAAAGTTGATCTAAGGTGATGTGGTGGAAGTATTTAAAGCATTGAATTTATTTCTTAGAGAGTAGGGATACAAAACATTAATTATAAAATTTAATCAATAAATGTCACATTGTGACTAATACCTACTTCTAATGTATTATTTACATATTTTGTAGACATGATTTATTTTAAAAACTTTGCCCTTAAATCCTACAAAACCTTAGAATTTTTTATATCTTCCTATCTCTTATGTTCTTTAAATATTAGGAAACCCTAGCATTTGTGATCTCTTCATATATTTTTTCATATTTAAGTTTAATTCTAGCTTACCCCTACTCTATAAAAATTGATGTATTAGAATTGTTTTTTCTCATGAAAGAAGTGCAATAATTTCTTATAGTGGATTTATTGTACTAAAATTATGATCTAAGTTGATGTAGTTGAAGCTTTTAAAACACTAAAATTATTTTTTGAGTCAATAAGGATGAAAACATTTAATTGTAGGCTTTAATAAATTAAAAAATACCACATAGGACTATTTTCTATGCATTTATTCTAAATATACAATTTATTAAGTTCAAGATATTTCATACATAACAAGATCTGCAAGGCAGCAAAGTTCTTGCCAAAAAGTTATAAAATAATTCTGTTTTAAAAAGTTAGAAAGGAAATTATTGATGAGGTGGGACTGTTGTGTAAGAGGAACAAATGATTAAGTTAAGGATTGTATTTGTTGTTATAACTTTAATTCTAATATATTAAATTATATTTTAGATGGTATATATGTTATATATATTGTATATATATTATAATATTATAATGCTACTAAAATTATATATTAGATATTATATGTGTTACATATTTATTATATAGTGTATATATTATAATATTATAATATGTTGTTAAATTAATAATATAATATATTAAAACTATATTATTTATTTGAATTTGTTATTAGATTATTTTATATATTTGAATTTAATAGAACATGTTGGCAATGTACAGTGGCCAATTGGGATTATTTGCTTCTCGAGATATTCTACTTTTCTTTCTCATGTGGGAGTTGGAACTAATTCCTGTTTACCTACTTTTATCCATGTGGGGGGGAAAAAGACGTCTATATTCGGCCACAAAATTTCTTTTGTATACTACAGGTGGTTCCATTTTTATCTTAATGGGAGCTTTAAGTATGGGTCTCTGTGGATCTCATGGGCCAACATTCGATTTCGAATTATTAGCTAAAAAAGATTATCCCATCACACTTGAAATACTATTATACTCACGGGGAAGCACATTATAGTACATGTATGCTTTTTTCCGGAGTTCTATTGAAAATGGGAGGATATGGGTTGATTCGGATCAATATGGAATTGCTACCTCATGCTCATTCTTTTTTTTGCCATGGTTGATAATAATAGGAGCACTACAAATTATCTATGCAGCTCTCACTTCTATGGGTCAACGCAATTTGAAAAGAAGGATAGCCTATTCATCAATATCTCATATGGGCTTTGTAATTATAGGAATTGGTTCCACGACATCTATAGGGCTCAATGGAGTCATTTTGCAAATGATTTCTCATGGATTAATTGGTGCTGCACTTTTTTTCTCGGTAGGAACAAGTTATGATAGGATACGTACTCTTTTCCTTGATGAAATGGGAGGAATCGCTATACCAATGCCTAAAATCTTTATATGTTCAGTAGCTTTTCAATGGCTTCTCTTGCATTGCCAGGAATGAGTGCTTTTGTAGCAGAATTTATGATATTTTTGGGAATAATTACTAATCATAATTATTCTTTTGGAAAATATAAAAATAGATAAGCTAAGTTAAATCATTTATATTGGTAACATAGGAGATAAAATTTCAGGGGTTGAGATCAAATTTTTAAACTTAATTATTATAGTGGATGTCTAAAACAATTATTCTTTTGGAAATATCAAAACTAAGAATGAAACCAACATAAAATTTGAATAAAATATATTTCAATAAAATGATGTGTACACTAAGTTAAAGCATTTATATTGCTAGTCAAATGGTATGTAGGGAAACAAAGACTAAGAGATAAAAATTCTTACTTGGTAAAATTGGAAAACATGATTATTATAATGACACAATTTTAGATGTATTAATAAAGGTATAAGGAATTTATTCATACTTAAAAAATAAAAATATATACTATTTATAGCAACAATTTTTTTGGGGCTAGAAATTTATAAATTATAGGTTGAATGGTAAGGCTAACAATTTTTGTTGTGGTTTGTATTTTTCTTCTGTGCTCTGTTTGTACTAGGCTGTGCTAGGTTGTTGCCCATCTATCTTTCACTCTCTTTGTTTATGCTTGTGTTTCTCCTTTTAGTTGTTTGGTGGGTTGAGGTATTTATGCTTTTTCTTTTGATTGTTTTATTGAACTCATTGGTTTAGGGTCTTCCCCTACTTTCAATATAAAAACAATACCATTTAAAATTAAATTATATCAGTAGTCAAATTCTATGAAAAAAATAAATAAATAAATAAATAAAATGTCTTACTTTGTAAAATTGGAAAATGTAATTATTATAATGATGAGTTTGTTTATAGTAAAAGAAGGGTAAAGATCACATGAAAATGAATTATTCACACTTAAAAAATTGAAAAACATCCTACTGCAACACATTTTTTTCACTTATTAAATAGTGACTATTAAAATTCCTAATAAAATACCTTTACTTGGTAAAATTGAAAAACCTAATTATTATATTAGCAAATTTTTTATGTAAATGTAGAAATTATTCTTTAAAAAAATATTATTTATTAAAAATTTAATTCTTTTACACTAATGTGAAAGAATGTACAAGTGATAAGATTAATAGATAAATACTAAGTATGATTTGTTACATTAATAGATAAATGCTAACCTTATAAAAGACTCAATGATTCATAGATATATGTAACAAGTAAATAAATTTTGAAGAGTTCAAAATTTTTCCTAAAAATTAGTTGAATATTTTTTTATTACTCACCATTCCATAATAATCGTTATACATTTAGTTATGCTTATTTAGATAAAAAATAAAATTTAGATATTTTTAATTGTTAATATTTTTTTAACTAAATATTTTTAAAATACTTATAGTTTATAGTACATTAATGAATTGTTATTTAAATTGTTTACTAACAACATAATATGATTATTCTTACTTATGTTCACTAACTATTGCAAGGTTTAGAATGCTTTAAATTTGATATTTAAAATTAGCTCTATCTTCTTAAATATACTTTTAAAAAGTTGACAAATGACATGATATAATTATTCTCTTTTGTGTTCATTATCTACCACATAGCCTACAAAATATAAGATGTTTTTGATTTTGCAATGTAAAAACAATTTCATCCCTTTAAATATACTTTAGAAAAAATAACCTCATATCAATGTTATAGATATAGATGTATAATTATTAATGTACATGTAATTTTCACAATCTTTAAGAGTAAAGATTGAAAATTGGAAAGATACAAAAAAAATGTGGATATTTATTTTTATTAATGTTTTACATCATATTTTGTAATTCATTATCTCAATTAGCATAAACTAAAAATATTTATTAATGTTTCTTTAATAAGTATTATTATTGTTGAGATGTTGCATATAGAAACAAATGTCATATAGACTAATACCTACTTCTAATCCATTACATAATGTCATATAGACTAATACCTACTTCTAATCCATTACATATTTTATTTTCTGTGTAGACATGATTTATTTGTAATAAATAAATAATATATAAATGAGAGAATCTATTTAATCTTTTCTAAAAAAATACATTCAACAAAATTAAAGTAAGACATGAATCTCTAAATTATAAATAATTTTAAGATATTCAAATAAAAAAAATAAAAAATATTATTAAAAGTACTCCAACACCACTCCTAGAGAAATAAAGGTGGTCTCAATAGCCAAATCCTAAAAACTCAACTAATGCTCAATAAGGAGGAAAAGAAAGTGGCATAGCCGCCTTTATTTGGGAAAACAATAGCTCCGTAGTCCACCAATATCCATTATAAACTAAATCCATAATTTGAAATTTCTATGCTTTTGCATTTCTCCCTCTATGCTTAACTAAGGGCCCATAATAAGCTTTGTTATTTTATATTCTAGTTGAAAAATAGATAGAATATATTTAATAATTGAACTCCAACTTTGTCTCTAAATTTCTAAGATGCTATACCCCTTACTAATCTTAATTTCTCATTTGGGATGAAAAAAAATTTGGTTCCAATTTTTTTTTTTTTGAAACTTGTAATGTTTTTTTTAGTTTGTCATTAAAAATATGTGTACAAAGTTGATTTAAAAAAAAATCACACATACTTCAAGTGAAAACGAATTGATTCTCATGCACTTAAGTACTTTAAGATAGAAGGTAGTGCTCTTTATATGTACTTATGTCTCTTATATTGTAATTATAATAAAGAAACCTTCACTAATACAAAGTGATGGTCAACATTGAAGTGTTTGAAATTCAACCTAAGAAATATAAAACTAGTCCTCTTCATTAAATGATCTCACTAAACACTACACTATGGTCAACTAATAATTTTTAAGAAATAAGCTAATCTACTACTAATCTAATAGAAATAGAAAATTATTTAAGTTAATCCTAATGTGTTTTACCCTTGAGAAATTATGGTTTTCTAATAAGTTAAAACAATATGGGAAAGGAATTTTTTGTTGATTTATAAAATTATAATTGAAAAATTATTAAATTAAGAGAAAAACTATAATTGTAGAGTAGAGAAGAACCTGAACACAAAATTTGGATGCCTTTGTGAGGGACACTAATGTGTAATGCGGACATCTATGTGCCATGCCATAGTTTATGTATTAAAAGTTATTAGATTTCCATGCAAGAGCATCCATGGCATGTAGTGGCTATCTTGTATCAACAAAAAATGTTTGATTCTTATTGTAATTTTTGGTGAGTTTCGAATTTCATATTTTTTCTTGTAAACTTCATATTTTGATGTTATGCCATGTTGTAAATTCAAATTTCAAGTTTGGAGTAAATTTGAAGAAGATAAGTTGGGTGGAGATAATGGAGAATCATAAACGACGACAACCAAGAATCACGCATAATAAACATAAATCCATAAAACTCATCATAGATAATCAAAGGCAACAACCATAATCACTTTCCAAATAAATCTAAAACAACAATCATAACACACTTCCAGAGGCAACCAAGAAAGCAAGGCATAAGGGCAACTAGTGGAGGGTGTCAGATTGCATAGCCTACATGGGTTATCCTGGCCCATCCTCCAACATGAGGTGTCGGCCCCCATCTATGGTTATCCTGGCCCTTCCTCCTACTTTAGGCGCCAACCCCATAGGGTGACTCATGCAGAGCCATTAACCTCTCCTAAGGATGAGGTAACGACTTTGCCAACCACGACCTTCTCAGTCTACCATCAGTCTACGATAGCCCTAATGGATAGATGAGGTATCTAGATTATCTTATTAATTTATTACTACCCATCCCCCTAAGTTCTATTATTAGGTTTTCACTTGTTAATCTACTCTTACATGGGTTATCCTGAGCCCTTCCTCCTATTTGAGGCACCGGCCCCCATGAAGAGCCACTCTCCCTGGAGACCCCAAAACAATATCAAAATCAAGGGTTGTACCATAAAGAAAAAAGCATTAAATCTCTACCAATGATATGCGAGGCATTACCCATCTCGCTAAACCACATAACCAAAGTCTTAACAAAACTCGTACAACCCTTTCAAAATAATAATACCAATATCTTGCTACATCAAGAGCACATAAAACGAGGATAAACATCCAACAATAAAATTAAGCCTCTGGAAGCCTAAGGTTCACAACATCAATAAATGGGTTCATAAAATCAACTGGGTTCTCACATCAAAAAGCCAAAACAATAATATAATGGTAAAAACAAAATCACAAGATTTCTTAACTCAAGAAACCATTTTAATTTTCACACATTGTTTCTGCAACTCCAAAACAAACAATTGGTTTAATTGCATTTATAATCTCCATTTTCCTCGATACAATTTAAAATAAGAGTTCAATAATAGCTTTCACATAAATATTTAATTTGCTTCTTTTTAATCAACCAATATAACTAAATTTCCTAATTTCACAGTTAAACCAGAATCAATAAATCATAGCATTTATATTATATATATATATATATATATATATATATATATATATATATATATATATATATATATATATATTTATTTATTTATATATATACAAATAATTGCATATATAAATATATATATACATATAAAATATATGTATATTTATTTCTCTGTTTTATTCAAAATTAAAAGATATAATCTAAACTAGCTAATCTTCTGCTCAAACTGTACATATACATAAAATATATATCATACATACATATATATATAAATTTAAAATCGAATGTAATTAAATCATAAAAAAATAATACAAAAATTGTAGTTTTCACTACCATGCACAGTACACAGAGGACTGTTGTGGGCAGTCCCCACATGGAGAGAGGGGGTAGCGGGAGGGTACAGCCAACGTCGTCCCTTCCCGTCCACTCAAATAAATCTCATTCTATATTTTTTTATTGTTTATTATAAAACATAACCCCCCTTCCAACTGACGCAAAGGTAAAATACATTTCAAAAAATAAATTTTAATATATATATATATATACATCACTGTATATATATATATAATATGTATATATACATCACTGTATATATATATATATATATATAATATATATATATATAATATATATATATATACATCACTGTATATATATATTATATATATATATATATATACAGTGATGTGATGTATATATATACATCACTGTATATATATATTATATATATATATATATACAGTGATGTGATGTATATATATATATATATATATTTAATCAGGAATAGAACACCATTAAAATTGAATACACATTTATTTCAAATGAAGAAAAATATTTAAATTCATTTATCTCAAGGGGAATGATTTTTTAAAAACAAAATTATAAACACACTGGTCATTTTAAGAGACCCAATTAAATTCCATTCATAGGTTTGCTATCTAATATTTGTTAAATCTCAAACAAGAATTTTCTTTTCTTTTACAAAGTAAACATATTTATTTCTACTGATATAGAGAAATTAAAGAATTAGAATGGAACCTGAAGTCCTACGCTTGCTGAAGAATTGACGAAGCCTTTCCTGATCCCGAATAGCCTTTTCAAAGAGCTCCACTTTCTCCCTTCAGAACTTCTCCACCAAATTTCCTTACTAAATTTTCTACTCTAAAATTTAACCCAGAAAAACCCCCTTTCCAGAACAATGAATAAATAAATTCTACAGAAACCCCAAAGGATCCAATTTCCAGAACTCCTATATTTTGAAGCTTCTGTCAATTTCCATGAATCAAAATCTCACAAATTTGCTATTAAATAAAAAGATGTCTTCATCTTTTTTGAAAACTCCATAAATCAAAATTAAAAGAATTTTTCTAATTCAATAACAGCTTTACAGCCAAAAAGACTCAACATTCATTGGTCTTTTTCATCCTTTCTTTCTTTTCTTATTTTTTTCTATTTAGCAACACTTTTTGTTTTAATTTTGATTTGGCAAACTATACTTGCAATTCACACAATTTAATATCTTTAATTTATTTATTTCATTAATTATCCTCAACATGCTATTTTAATTAATTTATCTAAACACCAATTTAAAATAATTTAATTTACACATTTCCATTTATTTATCTTTAATAAATTATATGGCTTTTAATATAAGACTTTTATATTTTAATACAAGCTATTCCAACACTATTATCAACATTTATTAACATCATTTAATTATTTAAATTACATCATACTAAACACCAACGTAAAATAAATATCAAAAGTACACTCACACAAAACCACTATTATAAAATGCAATAATGATAAAGGTCAAAGACGCACAATACTGCTAAACAAAAGATGGGTTGACAAATTTGGGACAGGGTGACTTCCTTGTCATCTCTGTTTCAAATTCATGCCCGTTGGGTTAATTTGATGCTCGCCCTGTCCTGCCGAAGTAGGTGGAATCGAGGCTCTGTCCCTATAATTCCTGCATACAAAAAAGATCGTGTACAACAT
The DNA here is from genome assembly GCA_007258455.2 of Sequoia sempervirens. NCBI lineage: Eukaryota > Viridiplantae > Streptophyta > Pinopsida > Cupressales > Cupressaceae > Sequoia > Sequoia sempervirens. The sequence continues at coordinate 254,975,524 of VDFB02353493.1, forward strand.
GTATATTTATAATCAAAACATCACATTGTGAGAAGTAATTGCAACGTAGTAGGGTACTCACAAACAAGTGGTGCTACAATGTCCCCTCACCAAATCTATAATTACAATTACAACATCAAGTATAAAATAACATTGCTAAACTAACTAATCACATCATATCATCATAAAATGATTACTAATCCACTACATCACAATATACTACTGAAATCAAATTAAACATCACCCAACCAATGTAACCATAATTTCATATCATAATATCCATGTCATCAAATAAAGTAGCATAATCATCAAGCAGTCTAAACTATCCAATCCACCAATTCAAACAATAACAGTAACTATCAAAGTCTCAAAGTATCAAGCAAAACCATAGAAAAATAACAAGTCCAAACAGCAACATGAGGGGTATTACATCCTCCCCCCGATGAATTCGGCTTACTCCTAGAAGCCAGTAAACAGATAAGGATAAGATTCCCTAATACAAGAGGCATCCTCCCATGATGCCAAGATCTTAATGTTAGGACACCGTCGAACCCTTTCAAGCTCACCCGTGAGCTCCTAAGTCAATTCCTCATCCTCTACTAGTAGCCTCTACACCCTCACCCTGGTGCCCAGCCTGGCGATCGTCAACCACGGAAAATGCTCGATGTGACCTACCTGTATCACCCACCGTCGGCTCAAAAGCGGCAAGTCTCTATTTAAATCCTGAGGTGCTCTTTTGTGGACACAATCTAGTGATATGCCCTTGCTGCCCACATCAATAGCAACCAATACCTTGGCCAAAACCTCTACCCTCAGAAGGAGCATTTGACTGTTGAAAGCTTCCTTGACTCGGTGCTGACTGAAAACTAGGTGCAGGCTACTTAAAACGCTCCTGATGAGCTCGGTTCCCATTTCGATCCCTACGAAACTAAGAATTGCCACCCTGCTGAGATGGAGAGTTCTCAAGTTTCGACTAGGGGTGTTGTTGCTAGTCACCCTTAATGGGTGTTTGATGGCCTTTACAGGACCTTGTAGTTTGAGGTTGTCCAACTCTGGAACCAAAACCTGATGTTGGGGCACTACCGATCTGAACTCCAGTGTGTCCTCCCAATGCCATTGCAAAATTTTCTTCTACCAATTGAGCCTTTCAACCGCAATTTCCATTGTCTTCGGTTCAAAGACTAGCATGCCACCAATAATTCGAGCATTTAAGCCCCCAAAAAAATGTTGCATTAACATCCCTTCATCATGGTTGATCCCTGCATACTGCTTCAATTCATAGAATCACCGCTCATATTGTTCAACGGACATTAACATTTGCTTAAGGTCATGAAACTCATCTGCCCTGCATTGCCTTCAATGATCTGAAAGGAAGCGAGCCCTAAACCTGTCCAGAAATAACTCCCATGTGACCATGCTCATATCCAAATGTAACTTTTTCTTTTCCAACTGCCACCAAGTGGATGCAAAACCTCGTAGATGCATGACTGTGCATAGAGCTTTGGTATTGCTACCATAGGGGTGCATCGCGAAGCATTGATCCAAATCAATTAACCATGTTTCTGCTTCCAGACCTCCTCCAGAACCATCGAATGTAGGTGGATGTGCTCTCATCAAATCTCTCATATGACCAGCTATCACTGCATCTTGATCTGTCGTTACTTCCCTCTTCCTCGGCGACCTTTCCCTTTCTCTCTCGACCTACTGCTCCTCCTCTAGCCAGGGTCCCAACCGATCAAGAATCTCTCCTAGAATATGCTGCAACTGTCCGTCTAAACCAGGTTGCTCTGAGTTCTATCCACCACCTAATGGATTGCTTTGAGGACTCTGTCATTCCTCATGTTCTGACTCATGGGAACTAGGAGCTGATGGACTTTTCCAATTTTCTCTACGACCAACACCACAGCCTCTTCCTCGGCCACGTCCTCTACCTCAAGGCATATTTCTGCGCAACAAGATAAAGGTACAAGTGAGCTCAAGATTCAAACACAAAGGTTTCCTAATGGACATCACTACCCAAAGACCCCAGTGTTTGCAAACCTTGGCTATGATACCAAGTTGTAACGCCTGTCGTGCAAACCCCAAAGGATAAAACATTGCACACATTTTTTTTTAATAATACAAAATAAACATATAATGAACCATTAACCATAAATACATTACATGACAACATCACAACATCGAGCCCTTTGGGGTACGCGAGGTCACATCACATAAACAAACTCATAACGAAAGATTACAAATAAAGCTAAATAACTTAATAAATCTTACATCCACCATAAACATTACAATATCTATTTACAAAGGTAACATCTATGTATCCATAACTATAAGTATAAATACATCACATGATACAACCATAATAAATCTCATAAATTATGAATGGTTACAAGGGTGCATATACAACACATCATTTTTTAATACATTACCTGTTCACAATAAATGAAATACAATAAAACCTCCCATACATGTGGGATAAATACATAGTACAAATAATGTCTGAAATACAAGATGAATATCTGGTACAAGCTCCATCTGAAGAATGTTATGAAGAATGAACGTTGATGGGGAACCTAACGAGTGCAGAGCATGTTCCACCCGACCACGTGGGTTTTAGAAAAACCCACCCCCCGTGCTCAGAGGTGACAAGGAAGTAACCATGACCATGAATGTCATAAGACTAGCTCCAATAAGAAAACCATAGCACAATAACTCCAATAACAACATTGAAGGATAGCATAGATCATAAACGACGACAACCAAGAATTACGCATAATAAACATAGATCCATAAAACTCATCATAGATAATCAAAGGCAACAACCATAATCACTTGCCAAATAAATCTAAAACAACAATCATAACACACTTCCAGAGGCAACCAAGAAAGCAAGGCATAAGGGCAACTAGTGGAGGGTGTCATCACATAGCCTACATGGGTTATCCTGGCCCTTCCTCCAACATGAGGCACCGACCCCCATCTATGGTTATCCTGGCCCTTCCTCCTACTTTAGGTGCCAGCCCCATAGGGTGACTCATGCGGAGCCGTTAACCTCTCCTGAGGATGAGGTTATGACTTTTCCAACCACGGCCTTCTCAGTCTACCATCAGTCTACGATAGCCCTAATGGATAGATGAGGTATCCATATTATCTTATTAATTTATTACTACCTATCCCCCTAAGTTCTATTATTAGGTTTTCACTTGTTAATCTACTCTTACGTGGGTTATCCTGAGCCCTTCCTCCTATTTGAGGCACCGGCCCCGACGAAGAGCCACTCTCCCTGGAGACCCCAAAACAATATCAAAATCAAGGGTTGTACCATAAAGAACAAAGCATTAAATCTCTACCAATGACATGGGAGGCATTACCCATCTCGCTAAACCACATAACCAGAGTCTTAACAAAACTTGTACAACCCTTTCAAAATAATAATACCAATATCTTGCTACATCAAGAGCACATAAAACGAGGATAAACATCCAACAATAAAATTAAGCCTCTGGAAGCCTAAGGTTTGCAACATCAATAAATGGGTTCATAAAATCAACTGGGTTCTCACATCAAAAATCCAAAACAATAATATAATGGTAAAAACAAAATCACAAGATTTCTTAACTCAAGAAACCATTTTAATTTTCGCACATTGTTTCCGCAACTCCAAAACAAACAATTGGTTTAATTGCATTTATAATCTCCATTTTCCTCGATACAATTTAAAATAAGAGTTCAATAATAGCTTTGACATAAATATTTAATTTGCTTCTTTTTAATCAACCAATATAACTAAATTTCCTAATTTCACAGTTAAACCAGAATCAATAAATCATAACATTTATATTATATATATATATACAAATAATTGTATATATAAATATATATATACATATAAAATATATGTATATTTATTTCTCTGTTTTATTCAAAATTAAAAGATATAATCTAAACTGGCTAATCTTCTACTCAAACTGTACATATATATATATATATATATTTAAAATCAAATGTAATTAAATCATTAAAAAAAATACAAAAATCATAGTTTTCACTGCCATGGGTAGTACACAAAGGACTACTGTGGGCAATCCCCACATGCAGAGAGGGGGTAGGGGAGGGTACGGCTAGCGTCGTCCCTTCTCCACTCAAATAAATCTCATTCTATTTTATTTTTTTGTTTATTATAAAACATAACCCCCCTTCTAGCCGACACACAGGTAAAATACATTTCAAAATATAAATTTATCTATATATATACATCACTGTGTATATATATATATATAATTAGGAACAGAACACCATTAAAATTTAATACACATTTATTTCAAATGAAGAAAAATATTTAAATTCATTTATCTCAAAGGGAATAATTTTCTAAAAACAAAATTATAAACACATTGGTCATTTTAGGAGACCCAATAAATTTCATTCATAGGTTTTCTATCCAATATCTGTTAAATCTCAAAAAAAAAAAAAAAAAAATCTTTTACAGAGTAAACATATTTATTTCTATTGATACAGAGAAATTAAAGAATGAGAATAAAACCTGAAGTCCTATGCTTGTTGAAGAATTGATGAAGCCTTTCCTGATCCCAAATAGCCTTTTCGAAGAGCTCCACTTTCTTCCTTTTGAACTTCTCCACCAGATTTCCTTGCTAAATTCTCTACTCTAAAATTTAATCCAGAAAAACCTCCTTTCCAGAACAATGAATAAATAAATTCTACAGAGAAACCCCAAAGGATCTAATTTACAGAACTCCTATATTTTGAAGCTTCTGTCAATTCCCATGAATCAAAATCTCACAAATTTTCTATTAAATAAAAAGATGTCTTCATCTTTTTCGAAAACTCCATAAATCAAAATTAAAAGAAGTTTTCTAATTCAATAACAGCTTTACAGCAAAAAATACTCAACATTCATTGGTCCTTTTCATCCTTTCTTTATTTTCTTGTTTTTTTCTATTTAACAACACTTTTTGTTTTAATTTTGATTTTGCAAACTATACTTGCAATTCACACAATTTAATATCTTCAATTTATTTATTTCATTAATTATCCTCAACATGCTATTTTAATTAATTTATCTAAACACCAATTTAAAATAATTTAATTTACACATTTCCATTTATTTATCTTTAATAAATTATATGGCTTTTAATATAAGACTTTTATATTTTAATACAAACTATCCAACACTATTATCAACATTTATTAACATCATTTAATTATTTAAATTACATCATACTAAACACCAACGTAAAATAAATATCAAAAGTACACTCACACAAAACCACTATTATAAAATGCAATAATGACAAAGGTCAAAGACGCACAATACCACTAAACAAAAGACGGGTTGACAAACTTGGGATAGGGTGACTTCCTTGTCATCTCTATTTCAAATTCATGCCCGTTGAGTTAATTTGATGCTCGCCCTATCCTGCCGAAGCGGGTGGAATCGAGGCTCTATCCCTGCAATTCCTGCATATAAACAAGATCGTGTACAACATGTGTATATATATATAATCAAAACATCACATTGTGAGAAGGAATTGTAGTGTAGCAGGGCACTCGCAAACGAGTGGTGCTACACTGTCGCCTCACCAAAGCTATAATTACAATTACAACATCAAGTATAAAATAACATTGCTAAACTAACTAATCACATCATATCATCATAAAATTATTACTAATCCACAGCATCACAATATACTACTGAAATCAAATTAAACATCACCCAACCAATGTAACCATAATTTCATATCATAATATCCATGTCATCAAATAAAGTAGCATAATCATCAAGCAGTCTAAACTATCCAATCCACCAATTCAAACAATAGCAGTAACTATCAAAGTTTCAAAGTATCAAGCAAAACCATAGAAAAATAACAAGTCCAAATAGCAACATGAGGGGTATTACAGAAGGAGTTCTATTTTTCTATATTGTGTGAGCTTTTAAAATTAATTTCCATTTTAGAATTTATTTTAATTAGCTCCATACATTAGTGGTATCAGAGCAAGTTGATCCTGAGTGTGTAACAGACCACTAAAGAGAGGAAGTTGCACCAGGATTGTGTTGTGGGTATTGAAAAAAAAATGGATGGGAGAGAATCCCATCATGGTAGAGGTAGAGGAAGAGGAAGAGGAGATAATTTTGTAAGAGATTGTGATTTTAGAGTCTTGAGAAGGTAGGTTGAAACTTTGCAAAATGAGAGAAGGAGAAGATTTGTAAGAATGAGAGACCCAAGAAGTGATGACGAAGATGGAAGCATAGAGAATGCTAGTTTAGATACCGAGCAAAGAGAGGAAAATGTAGTAGTTCCAAATAACCCATTGTTGAAAACTTTAACAAAAATGGGAAAGAGACAAAAAATGGAGGTACCCACATTTAATGGAAGTTTGAATCCAGAGGAATTGATAGATTGGCTCATGATATTTTGAATTTGAAGAGATAGAGAATCCTAATAGAGTAAAATTTTCCAAGACAAGGTTGAAAGGGCATGCCTCAATATGGTGGAGAGATGTTCAATTAGAAAGGGGAAGAAGAGGAAAAGATAAGATTACCAAATGGAATAAAATGGTGGACAAATTAAAAAGATAATTTATTCTTGTAGACTATGAATTAGACTTTCTCAAGAGGATGCAAGGGTTGAAGCAAGGAAACAAGGCTATAAAAGAATACACTAAATAATTCCATAGAATTCTTATAAGGATTGAACATTCAAAGGCAACCAAGGAAAAGGTTGCAAGATACATAAATGGGTTAAGGTCGAGCATTCAAGAAGAAATGGAACTTCTCAAAGTTGTGACAATGGAAGACACTTATCAAGTAGCATTGAAGGTAGAAGAAAGAGTGAACAAGAGGTTTGAAAATACACATAAGGGAAAAGGGAATGGAGGCAAGGTAGGAGGAAGAACTTACAAAAATGAAGAAAATCAACAAAAGAATTCCAAGAATGAAGAGGGAAACAATAAAGCAGCAAAATATGAAGAAGGAAAAGGCTCAAGAGACCAAAATTTTAGAGGTAGAGGTAGAGGTCATGGTTATAGTGGAGACCCATTCAAAGGCACTTGTTTCAAATGTGGAGAAGGACATCGAGCCTATGATTTCCCATAAGAAGAGGAGAAACCAAAAAGGAGACAAGAATACAAAAGAAAAGTAGTAAATGTTAATGAGGAGTTTCTTCACAATCTGAAGAGGTAGAAGATGGAGAGGTTTTGATGACAAGGAGAGCACTCCTAAATGAAGACAGTGAACCTATACAAAGAAAGAAGTTATTCAAAACCAAGTGCAAATGTGAAGGAAAAGTTTGTAGCATCATAGTAGACATTGGAAGCACAAATAATCTTGTGTCTGATGATATGGTGAGAAATTTGAACCTAGTGAGAGGATAAAAAACTCGAAACCATACTGGATTGCTTGGGTGCAAGATAATCAAAAGTTGTTGGTGAGTGAACAATGCAATGTGAAGTTTAAAGTTGAGAATTATCATGATGAAACTCTATGTGATATCATCCCTGTGGATGCTTGTCACATTTTTCTTGGAAGACCATGGAAATATGACCGAAAATCTATACATGATGGGTGTGCTAACACCTACACAATTGTGAAAGATGGAGTGAAGCATAAGCTAAAACCTTTGAAGGAGGAAAATGTTCAATTTTGTGGTAATGCTAGAGTTTTCTTAGTTGATGCAAGGAGATTTCTTGATGGTATGAAGCATGAGAAGGTTTGTTTTTCTATTATTCCCAAAGCTAACAATGAAGTTGTAGATGAATTTCCTGTAGAAGTTTTTGATTTATTGCAAGAGTTCAAGATGATTGTTTTAGATAATGTGCCTAAAGACTCCCCCCAGTGAGAAAAATCAGTCATCGAATTGGTTTGATTCTAGGGGCAAGTTTTCCAAACAAGGTAGCCTATAGAATGTCACCTACAGAGAATGAAGAGGTAAATAGACAAGTTGATTTGTTGAAGAAGGGTTTGATAAGAGAGAGTTTCAGCATGTGTGTAGTGCCTATTTTTTTTTCATCGAAGAAAGGGGGAGAATGGAGAATATGCATGGACTCCAGGGCTATAAAAAGGATCACAATAAAATATAGATTTTCATTACCTAGAATGGATGATATCATGGATTGCTTGAGTGGAGCAACATATTTCAGCAAGATTGATTTGAAGAGTGGGTATCCCCAAATAAGGATACGTGAAGGAGATGAATGGAAGACAACATTCAAGACAAAGGAAGGTTTGTATGAGTGGTTATTCATGCCATTTGGCCTAACCAATACACCTAGTATGTTTATGAGGCTAATGAATGAAGTGTTGAAAGAGTTCTTGGGCAGATTTGTGATTGTATATTTAGATGAAATTTTAATTTTTAGCAAGACTCTTGAGGAGCATTTGATGCATATTAGACTTATTTTTGAAAAGATTAGAGATGAAAATTTTTTGATAAACCTCAAAAAGTGCAACTTTGTGAAGAGGGAATTGGTGTATTTAGGCTTTGTTGTTTCAAGAGAAGGCATCAAGATGGACTTGGAAAAGGTGAGAGTTATTCTATGTTTGATATTGTTGATATGTGGTTGTCATTGATGTCAACACTATTGGCATTAATGTCTTTAAGGTTGCATATGTCGAGGATATTGAGAAAATTGTAATAAAATAAGTTGGAGGTTGTCATTGATGTAGTGAAGTTCAGCATGGTGGCTAGCTCAATATATTGATGATAAGAGGTTGTGGATTAAAGGGTTTTTTGTCAAGTACATCTAGTTTATCCACATGAAGTTTCAGAGGTTCGCATGAATATTTGATTGAGTTATGAGTATCTATGTTCTGACAGTTGTTTTGTTGCTTCAGTTGGTGTTCCTAAAAGAAGATAATGTGATTCTAGTAATTTGAGTTGTTGTGGATGTTTCTAGATCGTACTCTATCTGTGTTTTTGATCTACATTGATAGTTGTGCTCGAGATTGGTGATTTTCTTTTGTGTGTTCATGTTTTTCATGATCATGGATGACAAGGTAGTTGTAGCGTGTTGTGGATCTTCGAGGCATAATTGTTTAAGGTGTTTCATGTTCGAGGACGTTGTTTTGATTCTTTACTATGTTTTGGCCGACATTGTTTGTTGTGCATTAATAATTGTTTATTGATTTGGGCTGACAGTTTGTACTCATTTTATATTTTGTTGGGTTGACATGTAGTTGTTCTAATCTCTAGTTGTGAATATATATGATCGATTGTTTATACCAATTGAAAGCAGTGGTGCAAGTGGTGCAAGTGGTGTGTGAGTGTTGAGTGCGAAAAATGTTCTAATCTTTTGAAGGTAGAAGTAAATTTTTTATGTGCTTAACCAAAACTGTAATCAGGCATTAGAAGATGTTATTTTCTCAGTGCAAAATCTTCTCGATGTAATCCAAATGTTTCTATAAGACAGTGAGTCTTCCTTTGGGCAGTAAGCCTTTTGTATTTGAGCAGTGATCTCTAGGCAATGTGCCCAAATGCATGTGCATTCCCATTTATAATTATTTTATACTTTTAATAGAGTATAATCTTGTGGATTAACTTCCACCATGGTTTTTTCCTTAACAGGGTTTCCACGTAAAAAATTCTTGGTGTTATGTGTGTTTTTGATGTGGTGATGGTTCATGCTTTCATGTTTATTTATCAGATCTGAGAATAAGTTTAATCAGTATAATTTATGTGACAACTGATTCACCCCCCCTCTCAGTTGTTTTCCCTTGTGTTGCCAACAATTGGTACCAAAGCAGGTTCCTCATAAGAAGTTTAATAGCTTGAGGTGATCCGAGATGGCGACATATAAGAAGGATAGTTTGAGATTTGATGGAACTAATTATTCTATGTGGAAGACTCGAATGGAGTGTCATTTGAGATGCATTGGTGAACCTTACTGGGCAATTATAAAGAATAGGTATATCATCCCACAGAATTGTCTTTCTACTGCAAATGAGATTAAAGAAGTCGAGTACAATATCAGGGCTAAGGAAGCATTGTTGAGTACTCTGATTGATTCAGAGATGACAAATTTAATGGAGCTAAAGACTACTTATGAGATATGGAAAAAGTTGGAAACTTTGTATGAAGGTGATACTCATGTGAAGATTGCTAAGTTACAAAGCTTGAAAGGGAAATAGGAAATGTTGAGAATGGGTCAAGATGACAACATCACTTCTTTTATGCAAAGAGTGAATGAACTTTTGTGTAGTATTAGATGTGCTGGTGGAACATTGGAAGAATCAGAGATTGTTGCTAAAGTGCTCAGATCCTTGCCTGTTGCATACAAATCCAAAGCTACTACTATTGAGGAGATCTGGATTATGACAAATGTAACCAGAGACATGTCGATTGGTAAGCTTACTTCTTTTGAGTTAAGTGAGTTTGGTGATTCTCTTCCTAAGACATAATCTGCATTCAAAGCTACTATCTTTGAAAAAGATAAGCAGAGATATGATCTGGGGGAAAGTTCTTCTAGAAAAATGTCCAAGTATGAGCATGAAATGAGAGAGATTGAAGAAGAGAGAAAACTAGATGAGCTTGAAGCACTTATTGTCAAGAGAGAAGCCAAAGGAGAAGGTAAGTATAAAGGGAAATTTCCTATTAAATGTTTTTCTTGCAATAAGATAGGTCATTTTGCCTCAAGGTGTCCAAAAAGAGTTCCTAAGCGAAGATCTAACAAGCCTAGATTCCAAAGAAAGTGTTATTTTGTTGTTGATGAAGGTGTGACAGGTGATGAATCTGATAAAGGGAATTTAAGTGAGGATGAATGGGTATTTATTGCTATCAAGGAAAATGATCCAGTACCTATTGAATTTGTTAGTTGCACAAATGTGGAGAAAGCTCTAGCTGCTAGAGTTGAAGAAAAAGATGAATGGGTGATTGACAGTGGATGCTCTCATCACATGACAGGTGATAAAAGTAAATTTGTGAGCTTGGAAAAGTATGATGGTGGTGTTGTAAGATTTGGTGATGACAAAGATGGTGTACTCCGTGGTAGAGGATCTATTTCTCTTGATGGTACTTGCATAATACTGATGATGTTCTATATGTGGAAGGTTTGAAGCATAATCTCTTAAGTGCTGAATAGATGGTTGACAAGGGATACAATCTTCAATTCAAGGATGGAAAGTGTAGAATATTGGGAAGTTTCGGAAATGTGATTGCATCTAGTACAAAAACAAAAGGTAATATCTTTCACCTAAGTGATGCTAGTAAAAGTTGTCTGATTGCTCAAGTTGATGAAAGTTGGTTGTGGAATAGGAGAATGTGTCATGTAAACTTTGAAAATATTATCAAGATAAGTTCTACTCAGACAGTGAGAGATCTTCCTAAGTTGATAAAACATACTAATACTATATGCAAGGAATGTTAGTTAGGGAAGCAAACTAGAGTTTCATTCCAGGGAAAACAACATCAAGTTCAAATGAAGTGTTGGAGCTTGTGCATACTAACTTGTGTGGTCCTTCTAGAGTCAGAAGTTTACAAGGATACAGGTATTTCATGTTACTTATTGATGATTATTCTAGATTGATGTGGGTTACTTTCTTGACTGAAAAATCTAAAGCTCTAGAGAAATTCAATATTTTTAAGGCTATGGCTGAGATAGAGACAGGTCTGAAGATTAAATGTTTGAGATCAGATAGAGGTGGTGAATTCACTTCTGGTGAGTTTAATTCTTTTTGTGAAGAGCATAGGATAAAGATACAATTATCTGCCCTACGCACCCCTCAACAAAATGGAGTTGTGGAAAGGAAGAATGGGACAATTCAAGAAGTTGCTAGGACTATGATGTTGGAAAGAAATGTTCCACATATCTACTAGAGAGAAGCTATGAGTACTATCGTTTACACTCTCAACTGGGTACAAATCAAAGGTGATACCGATAAGACTCCTTATGAGCTATGGTATGGTCGTAAGCCTACTGCTAGATACTTCAAAATCCTTGGGAGTAAATGCTATATCAAAAGAGATGAAGATATAGGAAAGTTTGATGCTAGAAGTGATGAAGGAATCTTTCTTGGTTATTCTACTAAAATTAAAGCCTACCAGTGCTACAATAAGAGATTGAGGAAAGTAATTGAGAGTGCTAATGTCAAGGTTGATGAAGACACAGTTAGACCATCTAGAACCTATGGATATGATTTAGATGATCAAAATGACAGTTCAGATAAAGGAAAGAAAGTTCATAATACAAATCAAGTTCAGATCATTCCGGTGAATTAAGAAAATCAAGAGGAAGGAACTAGTGAAAGTGCAGAAGTAAGATCACAAGAGCCTGAAGTTCAAGACTACCCTAAGACTCCAAGGTATGTAAGACTAAATCATTTAGAAGATCAAATTATTGGTGATAAGAACAAAGGTGTTCAAACTAGGAGAAGAATTGCAGAAGAATATTGTTTAATCTCAAAGATTGAGCCTAATAGTGTCAATGAAGCATGCAAAGATGAACATTGGGTGAAAGCAATGAAAGAAGAACTAGGGTGATCCCACAATAGTGGTTTGCAATTTTTGGCCAAACTGGACACTGAAATTATTATTTTTAACTAAATCTTCACATTTAGGAACCTATAGTGGATAAACTGTTAGGAATTTGAAGATGATGCAAACTAGAGTCTCTCCACATTTTGTCTATAGATTCTAAAAATATTTTTTTCAAAATTTTTGGACTTATATTGCACTTCTTTTTCCATCTTCCACGAAAACTAGTTTTTTATAGAAAACAACATTTTAAAAAAGTGACACACACTGTATAATGCATAACTTTTTTTCCTTGAAGGATGAAATTCTATTTTTTTTGAATTTAGATTTGTAACTCCGATAACTAGTGCTTCCACTTGGTTAGATAGTTTTTTATTGAATTATTTTCCTTTAATCAAGTTTCAAAGTCAAACCAATTACAATTCAGACATAGCGCGACCATATAACACGTAACTTTTATTGTATGTATCAAATTTATTTTTTCTTGGATGGACTCCAATATCTGGTGCACTCATATTTTTCAAAAAAAAAAATGATAATTTTCTACTTTTCCACATGTGCAGAACAAAGAGCTTCATTTTCGGTGGAAAACCTATATTTAATAAAACTTAAAAAACAAATAGATAATAAAACCAAAACATATTAAAATTATATTCGTTGGAATATAGCTCGTTTTGAGGGCTACTTGATACCAATTGGGTTTGTGAAGTCTCCATTTTCATTCTCAAATCAGGCTTTGAAGTGCAAAATTCTAGACAATTTTGGTGCCTGGAAGGGTGAAGGTGAAAAAAGGGTGGTTCGGTCGAATCACTATTTGGTCGAACCAAAAAAATATGTTTGCTTGAACATAGGTTTGACCGAACATATGTTCGAATGAACCCATTTAAAATACAATTAAAAAATGTAATTCATGGGGGTTTGGTCGAACCTGGTGAGATGGTTCGGTCGAACCCCATGACATGAATCCATTTTTAACTGTTTGTTCGTTTTATGTTTTCCGTTTGTTTTCCCATTTTTTTGTTTCTAATTTGTCTTTTTTTTGTTTTCCCATTTTTTAATAGTTGTATTTTATAATATATAATATTAATATAAATCTAAATTATATTCTTTTTATATTATAATATATAATATACTTATTATTACAATATATTATAATAATAATATATAATTATTATTAATTATATATTATTATTATAATATATAATTGTTATTATTATAATATTAAAAGTATATAAATGGTTGAAAAGCATTTTGGGATGAGTTTTGGATTGGGTAGTTTAGTTGAGGGCAGGAATGATTCAAACAAAAGGTTTTTCTTTGAGATCTCATCTAACAATATTGGAATGGCACAGCCTTGTTTCATTTCCCCTCAGCCAAGGTCTAATATGAAAATAAACATCTGTAGCTTCGCACCCAAGCTCTCCTTGACGTTGGTAGTTGTTCTCTTCAATTGGAAATCATAAAACATGGGTATTGATGTGGAAATGCATATGAATTTGATTTGCTTAGGGGAATTTTGTTTGTTTATAGATATAAGTAAGTATATATTTATGATGGGCATTGTTAGACAGATAAGTAGCTTGGAACTTGGAAAAGGAGACATGTTTGGCAGTAGCGGTGGAGAGTCTTAGCTTGGGATCTACAGAGAGATGAAGAGTATGAGAGCAGGTCTGGTAGTGACAACAAGGAAGGGAATGGATCTGGTGATGAGCAGGAAGATAACCATCCTAAAAAGAAGCGCTATCACATGCATACTTCTCAGCAAATTCAAAAATCCCATATGCACCAACTGTGGAGGACTTGCTATTATTACAGAAGTCAATCTTCAAGAGTAGCAATTGCGTATTGAGAATATTCGGTTGAAAGATGAGGTTCGTTTGTACAGCCTAACTAATTTAATGATGCATATTCCATATTTTTGTATTCTCAAAGGCAAACTATGGTTAAAATGATTATGAGTCACTCCTTTTTTAGCTGTGCCTATTCTAATTCTAATGTATTTACAACCCTACGAACCTCCTAGATTTTATTCTCTCTAGAAATATTTTTAGTGCAGTGATTTTCCCACCATGATGAAATTGCTTCGTATCATATACTGTATAAGATTTAGAGACCCAAAATTTTATTTTGTTCTCATGATTTAAACCACCTGAGCAGTGAAGTTGAAGATTCGTTAGCTTTGTGCTTATGGGTTTTCTTTAACTATTCTTATGTTTTTTTAATGCCTGCATGGATTTTTTCATCTGGAGAGAATGGAAGCTATGGCTGGAAATTTTTATGGAAGGCCCATATCATTGACTTGAGAGAGAGATACGGAGGGAGTGGGAGAGAGATAGAGGGTAGATGGTTTAAGGGTTTAGGGTTTAAGGCTAGAGGGGAGCTCAAGATAGAAGGAGTGAGTGAGTGAGAGAGAGAGGGTTTAAGGGTTTAAGGCTAGAGGGGAGCTTGAGATAGGAGTGAGTGAGTGAGAGAGAGAGGGTTTAAGGGTTTAAGGCTATAGGGGAGCTCAAGATAGGAGTGAGTGAGTGAGAGAGAGAGGGTTTAACCTGCTTACTTGGGTAGAGGGTAGAGGGGATCTAGAGATAGGAGTGAGTGAGAGAGAGAGACTTGAGAGAGAGTGAGTGTGGGAACTTGGGAGAGAGATAGAGGGTAGAGGGTAAAAGGGTTTAGGGTTTAAGGGTTAAGGGTAGAGGGGAGAGAGGGAGAGGGAGAGGGGGGAGTGGGAGAGAGATAAAGGGTAGAGGGTACAAGGGTAGAGGGGAGAGAGGGAGAGACTTGAGAGAGAGAGAGAGGGAGGGAGTGGGAGAGAGATAGAGGGTACAGGGTTTAGGGTTTAACCTAGTTAATGGTAGAGGGGAGAGAGGGAGAGACTTGAGAGAGAGAGGGGGAGTGGGAGATAGATTTAAAGGGTAGGGGGTACAAGGGTTTAGGGTTTAAGGGTTAAGGGTAGAGGGGAGAGAGGAGCTTGAGATAGAAGGAACTTGAGTGAGTGAGAGAGAGACCTAAGAGAGGGAGAGGGTAGGAGGGAGAGACTTAAGAGAGAGAGAGGGAGGGAGTGAGTTAGGGTTTAAGGCTAGAGGGGAGCTCGAGATAGGAGTGAATGAGTGAGAGAGATAGAGGGTAGAGGGTACAAGGGTTTAGGGTTTAACCTGGTTAAGGGTAGAGGGGAGAGAGGGAGAGGGGGTAGGAGGGAGAGACTTGAGAGAGGGGAATGGGAGAGAGATAAAGGGTTTAAGGGTTTAAGGCTATAGGGGAGCTCAAGACAGAAGGAGTGAGTGAGTTAGAGAGAGAGGGTTTAAGGGTTTAAGGATTAAGGGTAGAGGGTAGAGGGTAGAGGGTTAAGGGTAGGGTAGGGAACATTCTATTTCCATTTGCAGTATTTTTTGTGAATTAAATTGATGGCAACTTTATTTTTTTATTTGCATTGATTTATGTTTTAAATATGTGTGCAATAATTTTATAATTAGATAATACTTAATTTTAAAATTTACATAATTTCCCATGGAACAATTCGATGGAACAAATATAAGTTGTATATAATTGTATATAAGATTCTTGAACTTAAGAATTCCATGAAACAAATATAAGTTGTCTATAATTGCAATTTAGGCAAAATGATTTTAAAAAACTTCACTAGGTTTCAAATACGTATTGAAAGAATATATATGGGTTTACATGCAAGCAAAAAAAGTGAGATATGATGCTATCAAAGATTCTTGATCTTAAGAATTCCATGGAACAAATATGTACATATAATTGTAATTTACACAAAAAGTTTTACAACTATGTACTTGAGTTACTATAAGTTCTCACTTGAACATGTATAGGGTTACAAGTGAACTTGAAAATCATGGATATAATCTAAGTCAAAGATTTTGGTTCAGCCCGCTCTTCAATAACATGTAGAATTTTTTGATGATCTTCACTATCTAGTCTCCATTTTCTTCGGCCACGTGCATGTGGAACTACATGAAGACGTAGGGTAGTAGCAATTATCAAGTGACTATATTGATATACCTTGTTATCAGGTTGATAGTCAACAAAATGAATCATGTGCTGAACAACTTTGACTAGTTTTAGATATGTCCCTTGCACTACAACAGAACCTACATGGTAAACATGAACCTACTTGGTAATACATATGAATGTGTACAACATTTTCATGCTCAAGGTTTGTACAATATATATTTAATGTTTATAATGTAATGAACGCACATGTGAACACAATGTTTATATAATTTTAAATTCAAGCTCACCTGTGGGAAATGACATTCCATCACTTGTTTCAGGTTGTGTTAGCTTATTCCTCTCTTTTTTGCAACCCAATAAATAATAGCTAGTTACACCTTCAATGTTTCCAGGCTTTGCTATGACTAAAAAAACATCTCTTGTACACCAAATTTCTTAAAAAATTAGAAATGTCTCTAGACTTTAAAGATCATTAACTAGATATATATAATATATAAATTATTGAAAACTTACGCATGTACCTTTTTCTAACCAATCCTGATATATGGTCATAATCAATTGAAATCAAAGGAATGTCTTCAAATCTTTCTTCCTCATTTTCATCATATGTTTTTGAAACAACTAGTGGCACCGTATCCCATTTTCCAACATATCCAAGTTCTTGGTTGTTGTGTGCATGATCAGAGTTTCCTGCAATGCACTTAGTGCAAAAACAAGACTAATCCCTTGTGTGTAATGTCCATCCATGGCGACTATCTAAACTCCTAACACAATGCAAATATCTTTTTTTTTCTACCCTCTTGCATCCATGCATTGATCTTCTGTCCACACCTAGATACATGTACAAGAACAAACTTATGTGAACAAACATGTATATATATAATTTTTAAATTTAAATAAATTCAAATATTTGAAAATGTAATTTATACATACCCGATATCTCCCAAAACAGTCTATGTAGAATGTGTCGGTTTGTTCTAGAAGATGTGCCAACCACATTTGATGCAAAGTGTTTCTTGCACCATTCAAAAACATCATGTGCATTGTCTATGTGATCTTCTGGATAACTCATTTGATGTTTTCTTAAAGCTTGTTTGATGCAAGCTCTTGCTCCATCATGCTCACCCTTTCCATGCCCACTCTCAAAAAAACTCCAAACATGTGGTATTTTGTAGATTTTATGATATCTATAAAGTGCATAGAATGGCCATGAAGATTTGAATTGTGCTGCACATCCATTTGACCATAAAAAATTCTTTTCAATTTTTACACCCCTGCTTCTCAAATTCTCAAAAAAAAATTTAAAGCAATGTTGGACAAAAAGTGTGTCATGCTCTTTATCATCACTAATATAAAAGTGATATTCTTTCTTTATGGCTCGTTCTTCATCTGTACTCTCAACACCATCCAATTCTGATTGTGCATGTCGATAACACACATGAACCATAATAGTGACCTACTTTGAAAAGTAATACTCTGATTGAATCTCCTTTTGATGTACGAAGAGGTAATTTTCTGCAAAGTCAACTATTGATAGAACTGTTCCAAGTGGGAAAGTATCTCTCAATGTTTGGAATTTTTGTGCTTGCCACTTAGCAAAAAAGGAATTTTGTATGTATGGTTGTATCAATTTTCAAAAATCTTCCATAAATTTTCCAATAGGAATCTCTTCTACATAGTTCAACCTTGTGGATTCTTTCCCAAAATTTGTTTGCAACTTTACATACTTGTACCTATGTGAGTAAAATATGTGAATAAGTAATAAACCAAACAATGAATGAAACATTACATTAGAGAATTCAAATAACAATCTAATCAAATTGAAACAAATAAACTCTCTAAAAATAGTACTTACCTCTTGCAATTTACTGTCTTTGTTAGGTCATTATCCTCATTTCTTGAAGGAAATTTAGCCAAATTTCCACATCTCACAAATTCCTTTTATACAATTTATTTGAGGTCCATTTTCATGATCACATAAAATAGCCTTTATGAACAAACTTTCTTGTTTAGGAGGTGCATTTTGAAACCCACAACTTTCTTCTCTCATCTTTTGAAACACCTAATAGTAGAGATCAAATTCAATATGATAACTGCAACAAGTTTAAAAAAAATTGTTTATCTTCACATCATATGGCTTTAACCTTTCAAATATTGTTTTCCCAATCTTTATATGAGGATATGTATTACAAAAGTTCATATACATCTCAAATTGTGTTATGTCTAGCCAATGTTTGATATGATTTTCATAAATACTAGGCCTAATCTTGTGTCTCATAACATCTCTAGAATTTGATGATGGACGAGTCTGATCATGCCAAAAAATTGAGATCAAGTTCTTAACAACATCTTCAATCTTGTCAGAATGGGGATCTCTACACATAATTTCCCAATTGCCTTCTGAACTCTCATCCAAAAACTTTCTTTTTTTCTCATATTTTAACCAATTTCAGCTGAAAGTGCACAGACATTTTTCTTTTTCTTGCTATATCTTGATGTACAATAGATGTCAACATCACCCTTCTTGTAGTGGCCTTATCCACTGATTGAGATCCTTTCCCAATGGAATCTAAACCCTTTTTAGCATTTTGAGCAATATCCTTTTGTAGTCCCATGTGTTTCTTCTTATTTGATGTCGAATGTACACCCAACAATTGTAATGACTCTTTCAGCGCATTATGAAGAAGTAAACATGATAACAATTGGGTTTTTTCAAGTGTATCAAGATGATTGAAATGATGATTGATTGTTCCATTTACAGATTTAATCATTGACCTCTTTCTCTTATTATAAGGCTAGTTGGCATAACATTTCAACTTCTCCATATCCATTTCAAGTAAATGATCTAAATTTCAATAAGAAATTTGTTTCATCACCTTTTCAGCTAGTTTTATATGCTCATGCATAGCAGTAGAAGGAAGTGATCCTGACCCCTCTCCAACATGCATTGTTTGAACTTAGGCCTCATCCCTATCTTCAAGGTCCATGTGTTCTTCAGTGAATTCATTTGATCCAATTTCTAGATTTGGCTCAACTTCAGCATGAGAACTTCCTGCTCTTTGAGCCCTTTCTACATGTCACAAAATATTTTGCAAAGAAAAGTGAGAGATGATTCTATATAAGTGAAGTTTATGTATGCAAGCAAACAAAGTGATAAGACATGATGATATAAGTGACAAAAGTTTTGAACAACTAGTTTTATATGCTCATCCATACCAATAGAAGGAAGTGATCCTGAACCCTCTCTAACAATCATTTTTTGAACTTGGGTCTCCTCCCTAACTTCAAGGTCTGTGTGTTCTTCAATGGATTTGTTTGATCCAATATCTAGATTTGGCTCGACTTCCACTTGAGAATTTCCTGCTTGTTTGAATTTACATGTGCAAGCAAAGAAAGTGAGAGACTATGAGTTATTTAAGTGGAGTTGAAACAAATAAAATCAAATATTCTTAAACTTAAGAATTCCATGGAACAAAAGAAATTGGAAATAGATGATAAGCAATTTAGGTAATGTCTATGCAAGATGACTATTTTTTAGTATTAAAGTTTCCAAGTTAAATCTAACATGGTTTTCATAAAAGGCATGCATATTTATAAGAAAAACAAATTGAGGTGTTAATAAAAGTCCTAAACACACACTTGAGAGAGAGAGAGAGAGAAACAAGCATGTGTACCTTGTTTCTTTCTATGATAATTTTCCAAGTTTTGTTCACGCCTCTTTTGTTCTTCTTATTTTGACAATTTTCGTTGAGACACATTTTTTCTTTTTCTTTGTTGTCCCATTTTCTTCTTCAAGTTAAAGATGTCTCAAAACAAATCCTCTAGCAACTTAGTTAAATTCTCCTCCAAATTTTTCCTTGATTAATAAAAATGAAAAGTTGTCTTCTCCAATATTTTCCTCCTTGATAAATGTGCAAAAACCTTTTCTCCAAAATTTGCGAGCTCCAAGTGATATAAATGCGAATTAATCTTGCAATTTGATATGGAATAATGAAAAATAAGCTCAAGTATCTATATGCATATGGGAAAAAAATTATTCTAGTGTATGGAATAACTACATCCTAGATCATTAAATGAATCAAGTGGTAATCAAACAAGTTATTTCATTGTGGAGTTTGTTGTTTTTTAATGTATAGATATGCAACATATATCTTAGAGTAATTTTAGAATTTTGTTACTTGTCAAAAAGACAATAGAGGTATAATTTTAATTGAATTTTCTTAATGTTTCAAAGAATAAAATTTTCGTATAATTTAATAATGGTGTAGATTAAGAGATTATTTATGAAATAATTTAACATAAAAAAATTATAACTTAGAGGGAAAGTGTTTGAAGGATGGTATATAATTATAAAAGGAATGTTCCTACCTCTTCTTTATAATTATATTTTATAACTCGTTTATAAAATATCATTAGTCTACTTGAGCTTGAGAGTCATTTATTTTATAATTTTCAACTTCTTACTATAAAATTCAATGGGTGTGCATGCAAATTATTTATTGTGGTCAACATGAATGAACTTAATTATAAAGTGGCATGTTCATTTCCTAAAATTCTACTAGAGATCAAATGTATATCATATAAGGAAATGTAAGTTCTAAGAGATCATCAAATAAGAAAATGTATGTATATTGAATATAAGAAAATGTATACATATATCATATAAACATGTAAACATAAGCAAACACATACATACATGTAAAGAGATTCAATGTATAAACATGTAACATGTTATAAGCAAAGAGCCAAATGTATGTATATAAGAAAATAGCCAAATGTCTATATATAAGCAAAGATCATCAAATGTCGAATACTAAAGATCATCATATAAGAAAATAGCCAAATGTATGTATATAAGAAAAGATCATCAAATGTCGAATACTAAAGATCATCATATAAGAAAATACACGTAAAAATCATAGATCTAGTGATAGAGTCACATTAATGTACACAATTTGGAGGAACAAGGCTAGGAGTGACATGAGGTATGTCCACCTACAATATATATACATATATCAATACATGAATATCTAGTTAAAACTAAAATTTAAAAATAATTAAAAAGGAATTGAAACATGTACATGCACATCATTTGATATCGGATGACCTAAGTCCTTTGAAGCAGTCGCCTCCACCATATCAACTATGCGATCAAGAAATGAACCAACATTTGCATCCATCTGATCTATCCCATGTCGTGCCATAAATGATGAGTGAAGAGGACTATGTAGGTGAGATGGCATCGGCAATGACGAACCAAAACCAATCAACATCTTAGTAAAACCCATAGTTCGTGTAGCTATCGAATGATCTATAGGTGGATCCTGACATCCACTAGTGCTGGGCTGAGAGTGATGGGATCCTGGAAGTGAATGACTTCTATGTCCCAAATGATCTCTAATACACTTTATACAAATCCCACAGTCTGATGCAATGGAGGCATATGCCTCCAAGAGGTCCTCAGCTAAACAATGCAGAGTCATGCGTGCCATATCTCCTGTAAGTGCATCAAGCTATGTGGGATTAGGGATGTTCGCCATTGTATAAGGATCCATGGTGGTCCACTGTGCTGAAAATGGTGTGGATCAAGAACCTCTAGACATCAAATACTGACCTACATGATCAGTATATATCCTACTAGTGGCAGCTGCAATGTCACCTACAATGTCAATTGCTTCCTTTTGGGAAGCAACGACAACCTCATCTGCTATGGGAGCTAGAGCTGGGGTGAGAGCAGGAGGCCTCTCACCAACCAATACCCTAAACACTGGGGCTGGTCTATCTACTTGACAATAGGTGGGCCTATCGGAAATCCTACCACGCTCCTGACCAACATATGGTGGAATGTCCAGGTAGTTGACTTTGAGGCCCAAACGGACCTCAACATACAACTGTTGAACAAAATACAATGGAATTTGGTCATTATTTGGGTATTGACCATTTGTTGCAAGAGATTGTGGGTAGATCAACGAGGCCATAACACGATCGACACATCTAGTGACTTGGTATCCCCTAACCTTATGCACATTTTGATAGAATGGAAAACAAGTGGTTTTTATCATTTCTTTGGTCACACTATCCTGTATTTGTTTAAGGGGAAAATCACCATGTACTTCTTCCCGCATGCGGGAAAGAATATTAGCTACTCTATCTGGGAAATATGCACTAGTCCTCTCAAGTTCATCTCTTAGTTTTTCTAGACTATGTAATATTGACATGCATGGTTCAATATATACCCCTAGGTTTGCACCCTGTGCTAATGAGTCTCTCAATTTCTTAATCTCATTAGTGGTATTTGCAAACAAATCTTCTGGCTCAGGTGGAACATCTACATTTTCCATGTTATATATATGTATGTACACCTAAAGGAGCAATGAAACCTTGGTAAATAATATATGTAGATATAGGGAATAGAAATCTAAAACAATTGTAATAATTCATCTACTCATCAATAATATTTTCATACCATTAACAAAAAAACATTCAACATCTATCTAGTTTTTAATAATCAAAACATTCAAATTACTAGATTTCACGAAAAACATAATCTAAAACAGTTCTATTTAATTTTAAATTTACAAGTGTGCACTCTAGTACAAAATGTGTCATTAAAGACTTAAAAAATATTGATAAAGGTTGCATCTAAGATTTATTTCCTACAACTAGTAATAAAGGGAAATCATCATTACTTAACATTGGTGGTCATGTAAAATCAATTTAGTCAGTATTGAAGGTACACAAATAAGAGAAGAAAATGAGAGAGATGATATAAGATTGTAAATATGATTTCTAAATTATTGAAGCAATATTTTGATAAGGAGGAAACCAAAAAATTAGAAATAAACGTCCTCATATCCATAAAGAAAATTTGATTGGAGGAAGGGACACATGCACATAATATTTATCATGAAAGTTACCATACAATGTACAAGAACATGATAAGTACTAAGGAACAAAGGTTTTTTATAAGTACACAACAAACCTAGATGAAGATTTAACCCTAGTACAAAAAGAAAGAAATAATGAAAGAATAGGAGAAAATGACTTGATTTAATCTTTGTACATATTTTTTCTATTATCTCAAATCTTATAGATAATATAAAATCCTCCATATGAAAATATGGTTATATTTACTCATTTAGATAATATTTAATAATTCCTTTATTACTCTTATTTTTATAAATTTCTTGGATATTATAGTAAAATAAATCAACTCTTACATTTTTTAAAATTTAAAAGTTGCCTATACAAATTCCACAACTAGATATAATGGACTAGAGCTTTGTATATAATGATGCACAATGATCAATCCTTGATGTTCCAAATCTTTGTGTGGGTATTTTACTTCATCCCACCATCTTCTTTAGTTTTCATGATAGGTAGGTATTCCTAACGAACCTAGGAATTATCCCTTGTTGACCCATCTTATTTCAACCTTTATTTTGTTGATGATTATACTTGAAACTCTTATTTTTAAATTTTATGCAGTAATGAATACCTATAACACTTGGTGAAACTAACAAACCAACACTAAGATTGTTTCTCTTCCTTTATCTAATCCCAGTATTTCATGTTGACTTCTTGTATTCCTTTAAGAACACTAAAGAGTATAATAGTATAAAAGAACTTTAGTATAATATTTCTCTTTGGGATATTATTTAAACTTCACCTTAATATCATGAGTTTCTTCAAAATTCCATACAAAAGATCCATATTCCCTCTTTTACTAAGCCTATTGAAATAGTTGCCCAAATTGGGTGTATTATATACTGACATTATGGAGATTACATTTCTTCCATCTAAACTTCACTTCAATGTGGTTTAATAGAAGATTATTTATCTTCTAATCATTTTTGGTACTAAACCTATATGAGCATTAAGTATACATTGATTGAAAATGGTTTTTTAATCGTAATATTTGTAGTCATTAATTCCTAAAATATATTTTTGTTTATACTTCTAATCTTACTCTTCCTGAATTTTTTATTAAAGGTTTTTTTATTATTCGATGAGATCCTTTGGGAACTATTATTTTCTTATCTAGAATCAAGCCCTATTTCGCTTCACTTGTTATTCCATGTTATGATAGGGAATAAATTTCCTATTATAAACTCCTTCACGAAAAACCTTCAATTCATGCAATAGGGATTGTTCCATCTAATTCCACCAATATGTAAAGTTTTTTATATGGAAGTAAAAATTTCATGATTACATTAGATAATGATCTATTGTATTATTGTAAAATTAGTGATGAACTGTACTTTTATTTTTATATTCCCCTCTAGTTATCTTAAAAATAATTACATATATTTCTTTTATACAATTATTTAAGGGGGCATATACTCTCACAACCCTTGTAGTTTTGACATTTTTCCTTTTGGGTATGTGCAGGATCATGGTATGCCAAACAAGCCCTTAAGTGGCAATGAAAATTCAGAACAATTAGAGTTAGGCAACTTGATGTAAAAATTTGAATAAGTTATCTATATTATTTCAAAAATGTACTTAAGAATAGATTCTGTGGGAAATTGAATGGTTTC
>VDFB02353493.1:255000599-255074966 GCA_007258455.2 Sequoia sempervirens
GCGGTGTTTTAGGGTTTTAGCTATAGCAGCAAGGCAGTGAACTATTTGATAAAATGCTTTGGTAGACATGTATGAAAAATGTGGTAGCATCAACAACTATCACCATTTGATATTTATGCAGTTGTAGTATGTTTTGTGCAATGTAATCAGCGATATGAATATAACCAACAAAAATCTATTTTCTATAATTCATGGATTGAACTCTGTATTTTATTTGCTCTTAATGTTTGTATGCTATGGAAATGCCATTACATTTTTAAAAAAAGTAGTTTCTTACTATTTTTCTTCAATTTTTTATGTTTTTTTGTAAATCTACCAAAAAACCCTAGTTTTTCTACCAAAAAACAATATTTTGAAAAAAATCAACTAAAAATAAATAAATCTAATTGAAAATTTGACAAAAAATTAAAAACTTTACCTGATAGAGATGGACTCCAAATCGGATATCGGATTTTGCTCTACACTATGCGCCCGCCGCCGATGAGCCGAAAACAAATATGAATGAGTTTTGGTCGCGGGTTTTTTTTTATATATACAGTTCGAACAAATCGGATATCCGATTCAAATCGGATATCCGATTCCTAAAGGCAAGTTGCCTTTTGCTTCGGTCGGAATGAGATTTATTTATATTTAACAAAATCGGATATCCAATTCCTAAAACTAACTTTTCCCTCTGCCTCGGTAGTCACCCCAGCTCCAAAAAGTCAACTCACCATTTTCGCATTTTTGAGTCGTAGAAACACGTATTTTTTTCTCCATTGCCACTTTTTGGCATACCATGATCCTGCACATGCCCTTTTATATGTATAATGTTCATGTTGGATTATATATGATTTGTTGGCATACTTTGTTTTTGATAAGAGGGATAAACGGGTTTTAAAGGGACCCGAAACCACAAAGTAACATTACAAACAAAGACCAAAACAAAGGTCCAAAAGACAAAAAGGCTGCCAAAGAGATAAAAAAACCCACAAAAACAGACAGCCACAAAAAGCCACAAAAAAGCCAACAGAAGGCTAGCAGGCAGACAAACCCGGGCCCAACCACAGCTAATCCATAGTCTTCAAAAGCTCGTCAGCAATCTCTTCCAGGTCCACCATTTCCTGGACCCCCTCCATGAAAATCTGAGCCATATTTGAGGTAGACGGGGCTTTTCTTTTCATGCTTGATCTTGTGCGCCTAGAAACCCCCACGTCCTCATCCTAGTCTTTCTCCTTATCTAAGTCAACAATCAGCGCTCTGTTCTGGGTTTTCTCCATTCTTTCAGTGAAGGCTTTGATGATTAATGAGTTATGTTTGGCTATTCTGCAATTTTGATCAGCAATTTTTTTCAAGGTTCCTTTAATTTTATCAAGATCATTTTCAACAACACTGTCCTTTTGCATGCTAGCCTTCGCAAAGGTATTCTTCTCCACTTCGAACTATATTAGCCCAACAACTTTGGCTTCAATTTCCCCCAACTTACTATGAAGAGACAGATTTTTGGTCTTCAACTCACTGATTTCATAAAATAACCATTTGGCAGAATTAAATTGGTCCTCAGAACATCTCTTGGCAGTACCAACGAAGTCAAAAGGGGGGTCACAATCAGAATTGACACCAAAATTAACCGACTTCGCACCTCCGGGAGGGCTATGATTCTCCTTTTGAATATTTTGAGGGGAGTGGGTATCCTCAAGACTGACCTCAGCCGCTTTAGCAGAAACAACAGGAGAATCTTTAGGATAGGAAACTAACTTCTTAGCCGTAGAACTAGAGCATGGGGAAAGCGGCCAGAGGGAGAAGGGGGGGCATGGGGAGCGAGGAAAGCTTGACATGACCAGAAGTAACATTAATCCTAGATAAACTAGGCTCAGTATCGTCCTCATCAGGCTCCGAAGGGGCTAAAGGGTTTGAGAGGGCAGGCATATTCTGAAAGTGCTCATAAATGAGCCTTAAAAGACCCGTGTGAAGAATCGGGTATCTTTTAGGGCTCCTACTGTGGTCAGAGAAACTATTTCTCAGGAAACAGAGCAAAAAGAAAGGGATGGAAACACGCACCTTATGCCGGAAGTGATTGAGCAGCACGAAGTGGTATCCATAAACCCTAGTAAAGCGGTCGTCAAGAGTGATGTACTCCATTATAACCCTCAGCACTTTTCTCCAAAAACCTTTTATGGTGTCCACTTCGTAGTAACTGTTCATCATCTTGACAAGTTCTTGCTTCTCCTTTTCGGTCTTAGGGAACCTCATCATCTTGTTGGCATACTTTGTTGGTTGTATTATTCTAACATATATATATTGTAGATTTTTGTGTATTTTGACATTCTTGTTTTGCATATCTTAGTTCAAGGGAATAAACTCCTTGATCAAACACACTGTATATGATTCTATGTATCCAAAATGTTTGATTATTTTCATTTTTTTCATTTAGCATTTATTTTTTATACTTTAATTATGTTTTATCATATAGTGACATTAGCACGTTAAAGTGAAGGAAAATATGATGTAAGAATTTCATACACTACAATATTAATTTATATTTCATGCTCATGTTTTAGCATCTATATCCATAGCATAATTTTAGGGCCCATTTAACCCTCTTTCCTAACCTTCTCCTATATCTAAGTGGCAATCTCATATTTTCTTACTTAATTATGTTAAATTTCATGTATTTTTATGTATTTGTCATCTTCTAACATTTTATTATTTATGTATTTTTTCAAGCATTAAATACACAATTATATAAACATCTTCATGACTCTAAAAATATCCTAACAATTTTTTTTTAAAATCATTCTTCTTACTTGAATAAAAAATTCTAACTAAGACATTTTAAATTATTTTTAATTAAATTTATCTTTAATTAATTAAAGATTTTATCAAAACTCAAATACAATTATCCTCTTATCATTTTATTTTTTATTTAAACTACTTTTTAATAAAAAAATATTGTATTTTCAAAATGCATGTTCTCTCACTACCATTTTAAAATGATAAATCTTCCTATTTTATAAAATACTTGCAATAGTGGGGCTGGGGCCCTAGCTTGGTTGGCTAAATCTTTCCTGTAGCAGGAGGTTGGTCACAAGTTCTAGTCTCCCCCACCCCCGTGGTACTGGAGGGCGTGTCGCACCAGCGCCGCCAGTCACATTAAAAAGTTTACCAGGCACACCTGCAGTTTATAGGGGGTCATGCTACCCGATTCCTGCAGTCTAAAAAAAACAAAAAAAAAAATACTTGCAATAGTCCATTTTTTCAACATCTTTACAAGGAGAAAACTATTAAAGAATCTCCATTCTAATCATACAACTATATTTTTGAAATGCATGTTCCTCTTGCTACTATTTTATAAAATACTTACAATAGTCCATTCTTGATACCATTACAAGAAACAAAAGAAAGAATTTTCATTCTAATCATACAATGTCTTATAATAGCTTTCTCTATTTTATTTCTAATTATTTGTCCAATTTCTCTAACACATTTTTTCCAAAACTTTATCTCACCCCATTACATTCTATTCTTCCCTATTTTAACACCAATCTCTATTTTTTATTCAAATTTGAAAGGAATTATGTACTTTTATATGCAAAAGTGTAATATATCCCTCATATTCTCCATTTAATCCTTAAAATTCTACAAATGCAGTATAATAGTATTTTTTTGACAAAATTATATATATTCTTTACATTGGAGCATTCTTCATTCTACTCTTGCATGAAACAAAATCACTATTTATTTTTATTTTCCTACACTACAACACTTGGTTTCTCTTTGTTGCATTACATCTGTTCTACATTATTATTCTTGGCCACTACAACATTATATGCTCTAGTTATATCTAACATTCTATTTCTTTATGTTATAATATTTCATTATATATACTACAACAATTCTTCATACAATTTATATTTCTATTGACTACAATAAAATTTTCTATTTGAAAATATTCTTTTGATTTACTTTATTCTTAACTTATATTCATTCTTCAAGCACATTCTAATTTCTTTACATGATATTATTTATCATAATATAACTTTGCAATGTTTTTCTACATATTATTTGTTTTCTTCTTTAATGTTGTAAGTTATGTTACTTTTATTGGTCTTTTCTCTTTGAAAAGAATACAAACCTATTTTCTTTTTCATTTCTTCCTCTTACAAATATTATTCACTCATTGAATAATATTTGCTCAATTTACTAGAATTTTTTACTATGCCTAGTTTTACTTAAATGTATGCAAAATAGGCATGCATATAAACACCACACAAATTATTTGGAAAAATGCCACAAAAAATGTGATATCATTTATATAAAACTATGGTTTGTTGCACTCTATTACAACAATTCATCCAATTAAGAGGTGATGTAATTTATTGATTCACTAAACAAAAATAGATTTTTATTCTTAAAATTATTCTCTAGTTAGACTCATGGAGTGACCAATTTGAACATTTCAATCACTTAGATAAAAATTTATCCAAAGAATAATTAAGATAGTGTTATGCAACCAATAATATAGAAGTAATAAATCTAGCCTATTAATTTTTCTAAGGTTCTATTCAAGTATAATTTTGAATTCAAGTTTACAAGAAAAATAAGTCTATAATAATATTCACAAATAATATCTCCATGTTGATAATTTAAGCAATGTCTTCAACACAATCTATTAATGGATATAGAGAGAACTAAAAAATAGATATACTTGTAGGTTGGAAATATCCTCAAGATGGAACAAAATTAAATTTTGATTATACATTTTGGGGGAATCTTCGGGCTATAGATGTTGACTATTTTCTTCATAATTCGAGTAGTTTTAAATTCTAATTAGAGGTTTGAATAAACTTGGTTTAAAGATGAACAAAAAAAATAGTAAGAAGATCTCATTGTTAGGTTAATGCTAGTATATAAGAAAGGATATAATGAATTAGTAATAGAAGGTAGTGTTTTACAAAGGTTGAGGCCCCAATTGGGGTATGTGTTCTTATGAAAAACAAGCATTGAAGTGGTCCCAATTTTTTTATAAGATCATGAATATATGCATTGCTATTGGGGAAAAATATTAGAAAATTTCAAGCAAATGCAATTTCTTGCTCTAAAGCCAAATGAATATTAAATAATTTCAAGCAAATGCAATTGGCAGTTGTAAAGCCCAATTTTACAAAATGGGTTTGTTTAAAAGGCTTTAGAAACTTTCAAGCAAATGCAATTGGTAGCTGTATTTATCCAAATTTTAAATAATGGGTATTGTTTTTAAAAGGTTTTAGAAACTTTCAATCAAATGCAATTCACAGCTGTGAGCCAAAATGGGAGCTTGAAACAGGGTAGATTCATTATAAATGTTCAATAAATTTTGTTTGGAATTTTCGTTTTATTCAATTTGTTTTCATTTTACAAAAAAAAATTTGGTCTCATGGAATCCATTGGGGTTTACAAATTTGCAATCAAATCCAATTTTAAATCACTATGATTCAAGAGAGAAAGAATTTCAACCTTATTTTGGATGTCCTTGAGTCGATATTGAAGTTGAGATGGTGGCCCCTTGCAAGTTTTTGCCATTCACGTTCACTACCATTCGCCACACACGAGCTCATAGTTCGTTGGGTTGTTTCTTCTATTCAAATGACAGTGATAGCTTTTTGTTTTAAAAATACCCTAATTCAAAGGGGTTTAGTCGAACAGGGGTTCGATTGAATCCCTTTAAATAATAATGTCCTTGTTGACTTCATTGGGGTTCAGTCGAACCATAGGTTAGAGTGAACCATATGGTTTGATCGAACCTTTTGAAGGGTTCGGTCAAACATGTGAGTTCGACCAAACCCCCCTTCCTATTGAAATTTTAAAAAAGGTCATTTTCCTTCCTCTTCTCAATTTTGAACCACTATTGTGGTTTCACCAACTACTGCAAATTGAGAAGAATGATACATGGATTCTTGCTTCTAGACCTAAGGACAAAAATGTAATTGGAACTAAATGGATCTTTCGAAACAAACTAAATGAGCAAGGTGAAGTTGTTAGAAACAAAGCAAGACTGGTGTGTAAAGGATATTCTTAGATGGAAGGAATTTACTTTGAAGAAACTTTTTCTCCTATTGCTAGGATTGAAGCTGTGAGACTATTTCTTGCTTATGTTGCTTAAAAAAACTTCAAGGTTTATCATATGGAAGTCAAGTTAGCATTTATAAATGGCGAACTGGAAGAAGAAGTGTATATTGAGCAACCTGATGGATTTCAATTGAATGATCAGGGAGATATGGTTTTCTGGTTGAAGAAAGCCTTGTATGGACTCGAGCAAGCCCCAAGCACATGGTATGCCAGATTGGACAAGTATTTGTTGAAGCTTGGATTTAACAAAGGTATTGTTGATAGTAATCTATATTTTAAGATTGATCATGATAAAGATTCGATTCTTGAAGTCTTTGTTGATGATATCATTTTTGAAGGAGATGATAGTTTGTACATGAAGTTTGCCGATGAGATGAAAAATGAGTTTGAGATTTCTATGATTGGAGAAATGAAATTCTTTTTGGGATTGCAAATTACTTGAATAGATATCTCAGGATCTTTATATCTCACTCCAAGTATGTGAAAGAATTTCTAAAGAAGTTTGATATGGAAGATTCAAATCCAGTTGGTACACCTATGGTGACCGGATGTAAGTTGACACAAGATGATGATTCTCCTAAAACAAATCAAACTAGATACAGATCCATGATTGGTGGATTTCTCTATTTGACTCAAACTAGACTTGATATCATGAATGTCATATGCATTGTTGCAAGATTTCAAGTTGATCCTAAGGAATCTCATGTGACAATTATGAAGAGGATTTTCAAGTACTTGAAGGGGATAGTTGATTTTGGCCTATGGTATCCTAATGAAGATGACCTTACTTTGAGTGCTTTTATTGATGTTGATTGGGTAGGAGATGTGAATGACAGAAAGAGTACTAGTGGTGGTGCATTTTTCTTGGGAAAGAAGTTGATTTCATGGTTAAGTAAGAAGAAAAATGCCATTTCCTTATCTACTGTAGAGGCAAAATACATTGTTGTTGCTAACAATTATACTCAAGTATTGTGGATGAAGCAGATGTTGAAAGATATCAGAGTTGTGTATGATGAACCTATTGCTATATTCTGTGATAATTCAAGTGTAATTAACATTTCTAAGAATCAGGTGTTGCATTCAAAAACCAAGCATATATCTATCAAGTTTCACTTTTTGAGAGAGAAGGTGAGTGAAAAGGAAGTCAAATTGGAGTATGTGCCCACTAAGGAACAGATTGCAGATATCTTTACCAAGCCCTTGCTTAAGGATACTTTTGAGTATCTCAAAGGGAAGCTAGGTGTGATTACCCCTCCTAATCATAATTAAGATGCATTGACTTGAATCAATCAGTGCATTTCATAGTCATATCTTGTGATCCAGATTGATGTTGTGGTGGATGCTACTCAGGAGGAGTAGTTAGATGTTCAAAAATGTGGTTCAGAGCTTGTGTGGAGAAAGATAATGTGTATCTTTTTCATTGATGTCAAAGGGGGAG
Organism: Sequoia sempervirens; assembly: GCA_007258455.2. Classification (NCBI taxonomy): domain Eukaryota; kingdom Viridiplantae; phylum Streptophyta; class Pinopsida; order Cupressales; family Cupressaceae; genus Sequoia; species Sequoia sempervirens. The sequence continues at coordinate 255,008,125 of VDFB02353493.1, forward strand.
AAGAGTCATGTGAAAAATTGTGAAAGAGTTAAGGAGAAAAGAGTAAAAATCTAAGGGGGAGAAAGTGCTACGAGAAAGTTGCATTGATGGTTTTTTTAACATCATGTGTTGCCATCAATGCCAAAGGGGGAGATTGTTGGATATTCCTGATATGTGGTTGTCATTTATGTCAACACTATTGGCATTAATGTCTTTAAGGTTGTATATGTCAAGGATATTGAGAAAATTGTAATAAAATAAGTTGTAGGTTGTCAGTGATGTAGTGAAGTTCAGCATGGTAGCTAGCTGAGTATATTGATGATAAGAGGTTGTGGATTAAAGGGTTTTTTTTCAAGTACATCTAGTTTATCCACATGAAGTTTCAGAGGTTCGCATGAAGATTTGATTAAGTTATGAGTATTTGTGTTCTGACAATTGTTCGGTTGCTTCAGTTGGTGTTCCTAAAAGGAGATAATGTGATTCTAGTAATTTGAGTTGTTGTGGATGCTTCTGTAGTTATTCATGATGCTTGTGGATGTTTCTAGAACATGCTCTATATGTGTTGTTGATCCACATTGATCATTGTGCTCGCGATTGGTGATTTTCTTCTGTGTGTTCATGTTTTTCATGATCATGGACGACAGGGTGATTGTAGCGTGTTGTGGATCTTCGAGGCATAATTGTTTAAGGTGTTTCATGTTTGAGGATGTTGTTTTGGGTCCTTAATATTTTTTGGCCGACATTGTTTGGTGTGTATTAATAATTTTTTATTGATTTGGGCCGACAATTTATACTCATTTTATATTTTTTTGGGCCGACATGTAGTTTTTCTAATCTCTAGTTGTGGATATATATGATCGATTGTTTATACCATTTGAAGGCAGTGGTGCAAGTGGTGTGCAAGTGTTGCATGTGAATAATGTTCTAATTTTCAAAGGCATAAGTAAAGTGTGAAGAAGAGTTAGCAGAAGAAAGTGTTTATATGCTTAACCGGAACTATAATCAGGCATTAGAAGATGCAATTTTCTCAGTTCAAAATCTTCTCGATGTAATCAAAATGTTTCTGTAAGATAGTGAGTCTTCCTTTGGGTAGTAATGCTTTTGTATTTGAGCAGTGAGCTCTAGGCAATGTGCCTGAATGCATGTGCATTCCCATTTATAATTCTTTTATACTTTTGACAGAGTATAATCTTGTGGATTAACCTCCACCGTGGTTTTTCCCCTAACAGGGTTTCCACGTAAAAAAATCTTGGTGTTATGTGTGTTTCTGATGTGGTGATGGTTCATGCTTTCATGTTTATTTATCAAATCTGAGAATAAGTTTAATAAGTATAATTTTTGTAACAATTGATTTAGCCCCCCCCCTCTCAGTTGTCTGCCCTTATGTTGCCAACATTCTAGAATGGACAACACCAAGGAGTGTAATGGAGGTGAGATCATTTCATGGGTTAGCAATTTTTTATAGGAAGTTCATCAAATGTTTTAGTAGCATATGTGCACCACTAACTGAAACTATGAGGGGTGATAAGAAGGAATTCAAGTGGACTACAGGGGCAGTGAAAAGATTTGATTTGTTGAAGAGTAAAGTGACAATTTATAAGAGAGGGGGACCAACCATGTTCAAGGCCCCAGGTCAAGGAGAGCCAAGAGTAGAAGGCTGCCCTAACTTACCTCAGTTTATCAGGGTGTTAAGAAATGCGGGATGAGAATGATGAGGACTATAAAGTCCTTCAGTCACTCTATAGACCCAAAATACAGAATGGGGCTAGGCAAGCTAATTTTTAGGTTCAACACTATGCCTCAGGAAGCTCTCTACCTAAGGATGAAAGCGTCATCCTGGGACGACAATGCAGCGCGCTAGCGTCTCTCAAGTACGCTAGCGTTCGTACAACTAGACAACTAAAGAGACAAGGTCGAACTTAGGAAAACAAGCTAATGGACCAACTAACTACCACTAAAGGGCCAAAACAATGCTATGACATAAAAAAAATATGCTCTAATATGATAAAGTAAAAATACAAGAGTTAGGGTGGCAAGAATGATCTCACAAAAGAATTTGTTTGCCAACTAGCTCTTGGAAGCATGTACACCTACACATAAAGAGGAGGAAAAATGTTGGGTGGCTATATAGGGGCCTACCTTAGTCAGACCCCCATTTAAGTATTTCCACCTCCACAAACAGCCAAGAAAGTGGGTATGATAAAGAAATTAATGCAATAAAGAACACTAAAACACTACAAAACAATAAATGTGCTTACTCAACCAAGTAATAGAGGAGAGGAGTGGGAAGCTTACAACCTCCACCAAGAGAACTCAAGGCTAATGGAGGAGAGAATGAGAGTACTCGAGCCTGTCCTGTAATGGTGTTGTCCCCCACTTGCTCTACTGAAGTGATGGAGTGAAGATCTTTCTACTATGGAGTGCAAAAGTGCTGCTAGAATATTGGAATGCTTGGAGAGTGATGGATTGAAAGCTTAGAGAATGCAAAATAAGTTGTGAAGAAGTTCAATTGAGTGCTTAGAAGATGAAATGAAAGAGTGAATAGTGAATTTGAAGGAGAGAGTGAAGAAAACAGCCATATTCAATTCAGTCAACTGAAGTGGGCGTTACAAGTCGACTACCAATGAGGAGTGTAATGCCTCTGCAGGTTCAATCATAGGAATTTTCCAGGGACGTAAGCATGTCGCACAGATGTCTATGTGTCACGCGGGCATCCCCAACATAAATTCCCCACTGACACTCAAAATAGGCACCAAGTGGAATGAAGGCAGTGGGCTTATAATGTGTAATTAAGCCTCCAAACTTGGTTTTCTAAAGTGGAGAAAGGAAAAAGGGGAATTTGCATAAGGGGTGCAAATTCACTCCTATAGACAATGCAACCTATTTTATCACTTTCATATTTTAGCAAGGTGTTCCAAGTGGATTGTGATGCAAGTGGTAATGCTATTGGATTTTTTTTGAGCCAAGAAGGTAAGCCTATTGCATATTTTACTGATAAGCTAAATTATGCTAAGAAAAAGTATTCAGTTTATGATCAAGAGTTTTATGCAATCATTCAAGAACTTAAGAAATGGAGACATTATCTTATGCCAAAAGAATTTTGTTTATATATTGATCATCAAGCACTCTAATACCTGAGTAGTCAAGGGAAGTTGAGTCAAAATCACATGAAATGGGTTGAGTTTTTACAAACTTACGCATTTTTTTTGAAACATAAGAGTGGGAAGTCTAATAGAGTTGTTGATGCTTTAAGTAGAAGGCAAGGTTTGTTGATTGAAATGCATGTTGAAGTTGTGGGTTTTGATGAACTCAAGAATATGTATGAAGGAGATTTAGATTTTCGAGAGGCATGGAAGGCTTACAAAGAGCCTATTGCAGAAAATAAGACCAAATGGATGGATTATTTAATCCAAGATGGTATGTTGTTCAAAGGTAATCAATTGTCTATTCCTAGGAGTTCCATGAGATTGAATTTAATTAAGGAGAAACATAGTGGTGGACTTGCAAGGAATTTTGGTTTTGATAAGACTATTGCATTGGTTGGAGAGAAGTATTATTGGCCTCAATTGCAGCAAGATGTAAGGAAGTATGTGCAAGTTTGTAGGGTGTGTTAAGAGGCAAAGGGAGTGGGTCAAAACACCGATTTATATAAGCCACTACCAGTACCAGAGAAGCCATGGGAGGACATAAGTATGGATTTTGTTCTTGGCTTACCAAGGACACAAAGAGGACATGATTCTATATTTTTTGTTGTAGATAGGTTCTCTAAAATGGCACATTTTATACCTTGTCATAAGACTAATGATGCAATAAATGTTGTAGATTATTTTTTCAAGGAAGTTGTGAGGCTTCATGATGTTGCAAGAATGGAAAGATTGAAGGCGTTGTCATTGATGTCAACTAGTCAACTGGTTATCTACTAGTTGTATATGTCGAGGATATTGAGAAAATTGTAATAAACATATGTTGCAGGTGTTTTGTGGTTGCTCCAATTTTTTGGTTCCAATTTTCTCTTGTGGTTGTGTGGTTCAAATATGTTGTTCATGGTTGTGAGAAGGTGCTATATATTCAGATTCTTGGTTGCTGGCTTGTGGTACAGTGCAAGTTGTGTTCATCAGTTGTGAACTGTGGTTCTCTTTGATTCTGATTGAGGTCCGAGAGAAATGACATGTTGGTCTATATTTCTCTTTGATGAATTCTTATGATGTATGGTTCTAAAGATGAGTTTCCCTAATTATATTGAAGTTAATTTTGACATTTGGAAAGTTTGTGCTTAATGGTTAGATATGTGTTTTACACTGGTGTGGCCGACCTTGTGTGAAATACTACTTTTGAGAATGATGAAGTGTGTTGGATCTATTTGTGTCCCTATGAAGCATGTGTTTGGGTAACCCTCATTCTAATTCCACCCTAGGATGTTTTGACATCGACCTAATTTGAATTTGGATTTGGATAGCTGACTTTGGATATGTTTCAAAGTTGAAGATGGTATAAATATAAGATGAGTTAGTAATGGAAAATATACAAGAGCGAAGAAGAAGCACGATAAGAGAAAAGAGAAAGTGTAGTTTTGTGCGACATTGATTCTATTTGGTAAGAGTGTGTGTTGAGAGTGTGGGAGATTAGTGTGAAGCTTAATGTTGAGTTTCTAGATGCAGTGAGTAGAAGGCGAACTCTATCATTCATGCAAGTTGATCGAGTGACTATGGTGGAATCCTTAGCCGCACTGGGATTATAGTCTCTTTGTAACAAGTCTTCTTTGTCTTCTTTGTATCTCTTTGGTAGTGAGCCCTTCAGGTTGTAGCCCTGTTGAACAGTGAGTCCTTATTTCAGGAAGTGAACCTTTTTGTAATCGGTTTTGATATTCTCTATAGTGTGAGTTAATCCTCACCATGGTTTTTCCCTCATTGGGTTTTCCATGTAAATATGGTGTTATTGTGTGTATGTGTTGGATTTGTGTTTATGCATTGGAATTTGATGATTAATCATTTAAGCAGTATTAAGTATTAGTTCTGTGATTGAATTAAAGGTATAATTTTGTGATAACTGATTCAGCCCCCCTCTCAATTGTCCTATTCAACACATGGGATTCCAAAGAGCATAGTTTCATATTGGGATACCAATATTGTTGGCTACTTTTGGAGGACTTAGTGGAAGAATCTCAACACTGAATTAAAGTTTTTATCATCATACCACCCTCAGATAGATGGTCAAATAGAGGTGGTGAATAGGATTTTGGGAAATTTGTTGAGATGCTTGGTTGGAGACAAACCAAAAGAGTGGGATTTAGTCTTACCACAAGCTGAGTTTTCCTACAACAACCCAGTTAAAAGAATCACAAGTAAGTCACCATTTCAAATTGTTTATGGCAGCAATGTAATGCCCCGTCTTGTAACCTAAGGAATGATGCATTGGATGCGAAAGTGTAATAATTTTTTTTTTAAAAGTATTAATATTAACTTTATTAGTTGCATACATTCTCTAAGTCACACGAAGACACACTACTTGAGAATCCCATAGATGACTTTCGTATTTAGCATTGCATGTATTTAGTTAACATAAACTTAAAAGTAAACATTGCATAACATTTGAATTCCATCCATGAAAGTATAAAGTTTCAAATAAGAGTCTTACATTGCATTTGAAATGACATTACAATACTCATTCTCTGAATGAGGTAGATCAAATAATAGTTTACAATTACATATTAAAAAATTTCACCTCATAAACAATTGAGGAATGTTACAAATACAAGATTTCCAATGGTACAAATAAGGAAGTACACATATATCCAAATATGAGCTCTCCATCCATGAAGCACTCGTTGCCACAATCAGGAACTCGGGACCCAACGGAGTAAGGTACACGTTCCACCCAACCATGTGGTACCCGTAGGTCCACCCCCCATGCTAGGAGACAGTAATAAGGTTCCCTAGACATAACCTACAAACCCTAGACACAAGTACATACTTAACTCATTGGTTACAATGCTTCCAGAATTAAGATAATCAAATATGCTAAGTTCACAAGGTAAACTGTTATTTTAGGTGGAGTGTCATCACAATGTTGCAAAGGTTACCCTGGTGTTTCTTCCTAGGTTCCAACCCCCAACGTGGGTTACCCTGGCAACCTCTTACGAAACCCGGCCCCATAAGCAAACTGTTACGGAATCAAATATATTTTAAAGTAACAAGATATCAATTTTCCATTCTAGGCCTTCTCAACTTAATCTCAAGACTGAACTAGCTCTTGAGTCTATAAGCGAGGCATATTAATCTAATTAAAGATTTTAAACTAACTAATGTGTTGTTTAGTTTTCACTGAATTACTAACTCTACGTAAGTCACCCTGACACCACTTTGTGTCCCATCCCTCACACAGAGCCAATCCCCTAAGAATAACACAAGGAATCTAAATTCCCTAACCAAGGTAAACAAGGTGCACAAGAATCAACATATAAGACCAAACATATCATAACGGACATCAAATCTTTGTTCATTAAACTAGGTGTCTAAACACCATGCATAACCATGTGCACTACCCTAGTCAACTTAAGGATTGTATTTAAACAATTACAACTCCCACATTATACAACTTATCTGGAAGACTTGTGCATCTAATACATTCCCAATTTGCCCAATAAAAGAGAAAATACAATTTTAAGCAAATCAAGGATAATAAACATCTATTATTAGGATCTACTAAATCCAGTCAAGACAAATAAAATTTGCATGAAAATAAATTAACCTGGTTAAAATTTATTATCAAATAATCTAATTTTAACTTTCTCAATTTCAAATAAAGATATATACTAAATTCTCTTTTTAAATCATATTTTAATGGATATTTAATCACATACATTACATGCATCTATTAAATTAAATATTATTTGAATATTAAATTATTTTTAAACAAATAACAAATTTTATATATACATATATATATTGAAATTCGTTTTTAAATCCAAAATTTCGTAATCTTAAATAAATCCAAATATATAAAAAATCACAGTTCAAAGTATACTAAGCATTTATTTTTAATCCTTTTTAGGGCCGCTGACCACACTCTCGCAGTCAAGAAATGGCAAGGATAATGTTACCAGGCGTCGCTCCATATATGGGGCCAGCCTGTGTGGTGGGCAGCGAGCTGGGACTGCTCCCACTGTCGCCTCCCTTAGGGGCGGTGGCTGTGGGAACAATCACAACCCCATCCCCACTCATATGCAGGCATAAATAAATTACCAAAAATTAAAAATCTGTGGGTCAAACCCTGCGGAAACAAAGAATTTCAAAACGTTTTTCTTTAAAAAAAAAATGAAACCCTTAACTCGCCTGTACGGCAATTTCAAAAATATTCATATAATAAAAACATATAACTTTCACAATCCAATATATATATGAATTCATCAATATATGTATATATAAATTTATATATATATTTTATATATATTCACAACTAAATAAATGACAAATATTTAAATCAGGAATAGATTTTCAACAGGGTTCTTCAAAGGAAAATTGAGGAATTTTAACAATACACACAAAAATTTTCCCCAACAAGTTCTAATTTATTCCCAGAGGTTTCAATTTCATTTTCCAAATAAATGATTTCCCTCACAATTATTTACACAAATTATTTTCAACAGAGACAATAATAGAGGTATATTTTTCCTCAATCTTATCTACAGAGAAATAACAAATCTACAAAGCATACTTCTCTTTTACTTTGAATCTCTTTTGTTGTTTTCCCTGATTTTCCCTATATATCCTTGTTTTCTTGCAATTTACACAGAAATCAACAAATCTTTACAAAAAAATTACTAGTAAACAATTTACCGAGAAGTACAAGGGTTTTAACCAAAATAAAATTTCTTCTACAGGTAGTTTAAAACTTATTTACACAAACAATCTTTTCCAAAGTAGACAAATATAAATACACATGAAAATACCTGTACTCCTGAAGCTTTGAAAATAATACTTGGCTGCAGAAGAGAAATTTTGTTTGTCTGCTGCGTGCAATCCTCCAAAGCTTCTCCAGAAAACCAATATCCAGAAGAAAACAAATACTAAACAGAGACAATTCCAAGACTACTTCCAAAAATATTTTACAAATCACAAAGTCACAAAATTACACAAATCAATATATTTTTTAGCAGAACCCTATTCTTTTCATTTCCAGTGAAGTCATTTTATGTTTCCCCAAAACACATGATATCTTCCGAGAGAATCCTCAACAAGAAGCAATTAATTTTAACTACCACACATGTCAAGAAGAAAATATCTTCTAACCACCTCTCGAATGATTCTTTCTTTTCTTCCTTATCAAGAATTCATGCATTTAAAGAATTAAGAATTCAAATTTCAAAATACAATTTACCTTTTCCTTTATTTAATTTATTTATTTATTTAATTTATTTATTTATTTTATTTATTTATTTATTTAATTAAATAAATTTAATCTCAATGGTTAAATTACTTAACCAAATAAACTAATTTAATTAATTCAGTAATACATATAAAGCTTTATTTTTTAACATTTAAAATTAATTTAAAATAAACATTAAATTAAAAGAACATTAATCTTTCATTAAATAACGAAAATTTCCTTTCATAATAAATAAACCAATCAAACACAAACGAGACCACCAAAGACACCAGACTTAAAATGATGACATACTTGTGACTGGGTTTATGACTAGACTAGGAAGAACCTTGTTACTACCTCCCAATCAACATTTTCATTGAATCTTGACACGCTCAGACCTGAGTAACCAGGTGGAGTCGGTGTCATGTACCTTCCATCCTGCAATCAGAAAAATAACATGCATATATATATAATCCATTATACAAGCACACCGTGCGGAGAAAATCACAGAAATCACAGGGCATTCGCAAGCGAGTGATGCAACTCCATTCTCCACACCAATACACATCACAACAAACTAAAAAATTAAATAACAATTAATCTACCATAAACATATATATAGCAATAACATCTGAAGTAAACATCTATGGTAACATAAAGCATGACAGAACTAATTATCACCATACAATGTATCATCATATCACAAAATAAATCCACTATCGCTCTAAAGTCAGCGATCAAAATATCCAAAACAAAGTACCAAAGTGTATCAAAGTGAAAGTATGCTAACAAAAAACATAAGCAAAATGGAGGGGTACTACATCCTCCCCCCTAGGATCAGGCTTACTCCTGGAAGCCTGTAAATAGAAAATAGATAACACACACATCTAGAAAACATCCTCCCAAGAAATAGAAGACTAGCCACTTGGATCCCTCTAGATCAGTACTCAGTCAATGTCTCGACCCCTGAGGATCAACTCCCGATGTAGAAGGACGTGCACTGTTTCCAAAGAACGATGTCAGTCCTCCCTTAGGAACCTCTCCAACTGCACCCTAGTGCTCATCCTGGTGGTTATCCACCATGGTAAACACCCTATGCGACCTGCCTGCATCTCCTATGGTCGACTCTGAAGCCGCTGGTCTCTGACTGAACCCAGAAGTGCCCTTCTAATGACACTAACGAGCAATGTGACCTTGTTGGCCACAAGTAAAACATTCTATACTCCTTCTAAATCCTCTATCACCTGATGGTACACTAGACCGTGGAAAACCACCTCCACTAACCGCAGACTGAGAACTCTGAGTAGGCTGATCAAAAAGATCACACTGCACTCGCTGCCCACTTTGATCTCTCTCATTCTAAAACCAACCACCACCATGTTGAGACCGAAAATTGTTGCCCTACTGAGGCTGTGAATTATTATTCTTCTGAGGAGTGTGTTGTTGTTGTTGTCCACCCTTTGTGGGTGTCTGTTGGTTCCTAGAGGAACCTCCTATCTATACCTAACCACCACATGGTCCAAAACCTGCTATAGGAGCACTACCTATCTGGACACCTGTATGTCCACCCAATGCTAGAGCCAAATTCTCTTCCACAATGCGCACTTTCTCAACTGCAACTTCCATGGTCTTCGATTCGAAGACTCTAACTCCTCCACTAATGCAGGCATTCAAACCCCTGATAAAATGTTGTACCAGCATCGCCTCATCATCTCCAACTCCTGCATATTGTTTGAGTTCATAAAATCTACGTTCATATTGCTCAACAGATAGAGCCATCTAACGTAAATCATGAAACTCATCAGCTCGTCGTTGCCTCCAATGTTTAGATAAGAATCGTGCTCTAAACCTCTTCAGGAACATCTCCCAAGAAACTGACCCAATCTCTAAGTGGAGCTTCTTCTCCTCCAAGCACCACCAAGTAGAGGCAAATCCTCTCAGATGCATTATAGCGCATCTAGCTCGGGTATTGCTACCGTATGGGTGCATAGAAAAACATCTACCCAAGTCCAATAACTAGGTCTCTGCCTCTAAACCACCTCCTGTGCCATCAAAAGTAGAGGGACGTGCCCTTGACAAATCCCTCATATGTCCTGCCACTATGGCATCCTGCTCTGCAGTACTAACAATCCTCCTAGGGGATCTATCTCACTCCCTAACCACCTCCTACTCAACTTCCTGCCTCGGACCAAGTCTATTAAGAACCTCTTCTAATAGGGGATGCAACTGAGCTCCCTCAACATCTAGCTGTATCGAAATCCGCTCCCCACCTATTTGTTCCAACCGAGGACTCAACTGTTCCACATGTTCGCTCTCGTGGGAGCTTTGAGGGGGAGTAACCTGAGGGATTGTCCCATGGCCTCCACCTCGAACTCTACCATGACCTCTAGTACGATGCCTAGGCATGATCCTACACATAAAACAAAAATGAGTCTCAGATACAAAACAGACAAGGCTAACAGAAAATGATACTACATACTAGGTCAACCTAATGGGCTCACAATTACCCAAAGCGTCCAGTGTTAGAACCTTTGCTCTGATACCAATCTGTAATGCCCCGTCTTTGTAAACTAAGGAATGATGCATTGGACGTGAAAGTGTAATAATTTTTTTAAAAAAAGTATTAATATTAACTTTATTAGTTGCATACATTCTCTAAGTTACGCGACGACACACTACTTGAGAATCTCATAGATGACTTTAGTATTTAGCATTGCATGTATTTAGTTAACATAAACTTAAAAGTAAACATTGCATAACATTTGAATTCCATCCATGAAAGTATAAAGTTTCAAATAAGATTCTTACATTGCATTTGAAATGACATTACAATACTCATTCTCCGAATGAGGTAGATCAAATAATAGTTTACAATTACATATTACAAATTTTCACCTCATGAACAATTGAGGAATGTTACAAATGCAAGATTTCCAATGGTAAAAATAAGGAAGTACACATATATCCAAATACGATCTCTCCATCCATGAAGCACTCGTTGCCACAATCAGGAACTAGGGACCCAACAGAGTAAGGTGCATGTTCCACCCAACCATGTGGTACCTGTAGGTCCACCCCCCATGCTGGGAGATAGTAATAAGGTTCCCTAGACATAACCTACAAACCCTAGACACAAGTACATACTTAACTCATTGGTTACAATGCTTCCAGAATTAAGACAATCAAATATGCTAAGTTCACAAAGTAAACTATTATTTTAGGTGGAGTGTCATCACAATGTTGCAAAGGTTACCCTAGTGTTTCTTCCTAGGTTCCGGCCCCCAACTTGGGTTACCCTAGCAACCTCTTACGAAACCCGGCCCCATAAGCAAACTATTGCGGAATCGAATATCTTTTAAAGTAACAAGATATTGATTTGCCATTCCAGGCCTTCTCAACTTAATCTCAAGACTGAACTATCTCTTGAGTCTATAAGCAAGGCATATTAATCTAATTAAAGATTTTAAACTAACTAATGTGTTGTTTATTTTTCACTGAATTACTAACTCTATGTAAGTTACCCTGGCACCACTTTGTGTGCTGGCCCTCACATAGAGCCACTCCTCTAAGAATAACACAAGGAATCTAAGTTCCCTAACTAAGGTAAACAAGGTGCACAAGAATCAACATATAAGACCAAACATATCATAACGGACATCAAATCTTTGTTCATTAACCCAGGTGTCTAAACACCATGCATAACCATGTGCACTACCCTAGTCAACTTAAGGATTGTATTTAAACAATTACAACTCCCACATTATACAACTTATCTGGAAGACTTGTACATCTAATACATTCCCAATTTGCCCAATAAAAGAGAAAATACAATTTTAAGCAAATCAAGGATAATAAACATTTATTATTAGGATCTACTAAATCCAGTCAAGACAAATAAAATTTGCATGAAAATAAATTAACCTAGATAAAATTTATTATCAAATAATCTAATTTTAACTTTCTCAATTTCAAATAAAGATATATACTAAATTCTCTTTTTAAATCATATTTTAATGGATATTTAATCACATGCATTAAATGCATCTATTAAATTAAATATTATTTGAATATTAAATTATTTTAAAACAAATAACAAATTTATATATATATATATATTGAAATTCGTTTTCAAATCCGAAATTTCGTAATCTTAAATAAATCCGAATATATAAAAAATCGCAGTTCAAAGTATACTAAGCATTTATTTTTAATCCTTTTTAGGGCCATTGACCACACTACCGCAATCAGGAAACAGCAAGGATAATGTTATCAGGTGACGGATCCATATATGGGGCCGACCTGTGTGGTGGGCAACGAGCTGGGACTGCTCCCACCGTCACCTCCCTTAGGGGCGGCGGCTGTGGGAACAGTCGCAACCCCATCCCCACTCATATGCAGGCATAAATAAAATACCAAAAAATAAAAATCTGTGGGTCAAACCCTGCGGAAACAAAGAATTTCAAAACGTTTTTCTTTTAAGAAAAATGAAACCCTTAACTCACCTTTATGGCGATTTTGAAAATATTCATATAATAAAAACATATAACTTTCACAATCGAATATATATATGAATGCATAAATATATGTATATAAAAATATATATATATATTTTATATATATTCACAATTAAATAAATCACAAATATTTAAATCAGGAATAGATTTTCAATAGGGTTCTTCAATGGAAAATTGAGGAATTTTAACAGTACGCACAAAAATTTTCCCCAACAAGTTCTAATTTATTCCCAGAGGTTTCAATTTCATTTTCCAAATAAATGATTTCCCTCACAATTATTTACACAAATTATTTTCTACAGAGACAATAATAGAGGTATATTTTTCCTCAATCTTATCTACAAAGAAATAACAAATCTACAAAGCATACTTCTATTTTAGTTTGAATCTCTTCTGTTGTTTTCCCTGATTTTCCCTATATATCCTTGTTTTCTTGCAATTTACATAGAAATCAACAAGTCTTTACAGAAAAATTACCAGTAAACAATTTACCGAGAAGTACAAGGGTTTTAACCAAAATAAAATTTCTTCTACAGGTAGTTTAAAACTTATTTACACAGACAATCTTTTCCAAAGCAGACAAATATAAATACACAGGAAAATACCTGTACTCCTGAAGCTTTGAAAATAATACTTGGCTGCAGAAGAGAAACTTTGTTTGTCTGCTGCGTGCAATCCTCCAAAGCTTCTCCAGAAAACCAATATCCAGAAGAAAACAAATACTAAACAGAGACAATTCCAAGACTACTTCCAAAAATATTTTGCATATCAGAGAGGAAGTCACAAAATTACACAAATCAATATATTTTTTAGCAGAACCCTATTCTTTTCATTTCTAGTGAAGTCATTTCCTATTTCCCCAAAACACATGATATCTTCCGAGAGAATCTTCAACAAGAAGCAATTAATTTTAACTACCACACATGTGAAGAAAAAAATATCTTCTAACCACCTCTCAGATGATTCTTTCTATTCTTCCTTATCAAGAATTCATGCATTTAAAGAATTAAGAATTCAAATTTCAAAATACAATTTCCCTTTTCCTTTATTTAATTTATTTATTTAACAATTAAAATTTCATTTCCAACAAAGCAATTTAATTTAAATTTATTCTATTCTCATAAATAAAGCAATTTTAATTTAATTAAATAAATTTAATCTCAATGGTTAAATTACTTAACCAAATAAACTAATTTAATTAATTAAGTAATACATATAAAGCTTTATTTTTTAACATTTAAAATTAATTTAAAATAAACATTAAATTAAAAGAACATTAATCTTTCATTAAATAACGAAATTTTCCTTTCATAATAAATAAACCAATCAAACACAAACGAGACCACCAAAGACACCAGACTTAAACTAACGACATACTTGTGACTAGGTTTAAGACTAGACTAGGAAGAACCTTGTTACTACCTCCCAATCAACATTTTCGTTGAGTCTTAACACACTCATACCTGAGTAACCAGGTGGAGTCGGTGTCATGTACCTGTCATCCTGCAATCAGACAAATAACATGCATATATATATAATCCATTATACAAGCACACCATGTGGAGAAAATCACGGAAATCACAGGGCAATCGCAAGCGAGTGATGCAACTCTGTTCTCCACACCAATACACATCACAACAAACTGACAAATTAAATAACAGTTAATCTACCATAAACATATATATAGCAATAACATTTGAAGGAAACATCTATGGTAACATAAAGCATGACAGAAATAATTATCACCATACAATGTATCATCATATCACAAAATAATTCCACTATCGCTCTAAAGTCAGCGATCAAAATATCTAAAACAAAGTACCAAAGTGTATCAAAGTGAAAGTATGCTAACAGAAAACATAAGCAAAATGGAGGGGTACTACAAGCAATCTAAGATTTGTTTCAGACCTAAATAAGATTGATAAATATGTGAAAAAGAGTGCAGATGTAGAGGATTTTGCAGAGCATATGAAAGGCCTACATGATGAGGTAAGAAAACATATAAACAAAATATTTTTTTCTTACAAAACTAATGTTGAATTGAAGAGAAGACATAAAGAATTTTAGGTGCATCTAAGAAAGGAGATATTTCTAGTGGGTACATACAATAAGCTCAAGATGAAGAGGTTTGGACAATGCAAGATTGTGAAAAAGCATGGTTCTGGTAATGCATATGAGGTAGAATTACCCAATGAGCTTAATATTACTCCAATTTATAATATTTCAGATCTGACCATGTTTTTTGAAGGTGAAAATGATGATGTTGCAGCAATTAAGCAGCCACAAGTACTCATACCTACTTCAGAAAATGAAAAGATTGAATCAATTCTTGACAGTAGGGTGAAAAGAAGCACAAGAAGAAGGCAATACATGGAGTATTTGGTGAAATGGTTTGGGAGACCTATGGAGGATTCTTAATGGTTATCTGAGATTACTTGTCTTGGATATCCTCTTAGAAAGTGATGAGACCACTTTTCTTCTACTGTGGGTGTCTGATGTAGGAGCATCCATGGCATAGTGGCTATCATGTATCAACAAAAGATGTTTGATTCTTATTGCAATTTTTGGTGAGTGTTGAATTTCATATAATTTTTGTCTTGTTAAGTTCATATTTTGATGAAATTTTTGATGTTATTACATGTAAATTCAAATTTCAATTTTGGATAAATTTGAAGAAGATAAGTTGGGTGGAGATAATGGAGAATCTAACTTGAAAGAAAAAAGTAGGTGTGGCTTTCTTGGAGGCCAATAATTTGATTTGGGTATGTGTAGGATCATCATGGAAAAAACAAGCCCTTAAGTGGCAAAAAATTCAAAAATATCAGTGTTAGGCAACTTGACGTAAAAATTTGAATAAGTTATCTATATTATTTCAAAAATATGTAAGAAGAGAATCTGTAGAAAATTAAATGTAGTTTCTAAACTACTAGCTTTATTTAAAAATAAATAAAATTTATTTAGTGAAAATTTGAAATTTCAATGCAGTAGTACTTAAATTTTAGGGAAAAAATAAGTAGGTGTCTGTCTGACCACCCTAACCATAATAAAATGATAATATTTTTTTTATAATATTTTATATATAAGTAGAGGACTCATGTCCAGATTTGATGCATATTTTTTGTAATTTTTTCTATAAAAATAATTAATTATGAATTTTTTATTACAACTTTTAAAAATAATAAAAACTGTGATGTCTAACCAACTTAACTTGGTCAAAACTTCATGAAATTTATTTTTTTTTTTAATCCTATAGTATGTGAAGCATAGAATATGTTTCATGTTTCGAATTCAAAAAATGTGATACCGCTTAAAAGTTATAGATGTTTTACAATCAACCTATCGATCGTGGCTTTTAGTTGTGATTCTAATAGAAAATGAATAATAATTATTTATTAAATTCAAATTAAAGCATAATTTATATTGGTGGAAAGCTGAGAATCTCCTCTAAAAACCCTTTTCATTTCATCAATTTTGTTAAAAAATTCGTCAGCCACATACCCTACAAATACCCATAATATTGCCACTTTTTGGCCCATCATGATCCTGCACATACCCATTTGTAACTCCAAATTTGAAATTTCTCAACTCCTAAAAAATAGGGAGTCAAGAGGTAGGTGCCCAAGTTTGGAAAAAGAAGTTTTTTTTCTTTATTCTTGAAAACAAGAAAGCTTTTAAAGCATATCTTTCATATTTGCCAAGTTTGGAGATTTGGAGGTTTATTTTATTAATTTTTATTGTTGAATTTAAATTTCCTGGAGATGGGCGTGGATTTTCTTGAGAGTGGGTTGGAATGCAATAAAATTAAAGCTAAATGCATTCACATTTCATTTCATTTAACGTTAGCTTGTTTTATGTAAAAGTAATTTCATTTTTGAATAAGATTTTTTTCCATCATATAGAGAAGGAGAAGACATGGCGTAGCATACCTCTAGGAAGGGATTTCTAATGTTGTTGTTGCAGATTTCAAGTTTTTGATGGAGGAATAATCATCATTGGTAGTTGCATATTGAAGAGTTGAGATTGTGGAGAGTGATTGTTGTTGTAGGTGTTGGACAAAAGCTTTGTAACAAGTTTTGATTTGCTGATGGAAAATCAGTTTTGTTGTGTTTACCAGTAGTTTGTAAGGGTTTTTTGCAAACCATAATCCTTTTTTGATTGATTGTAATTCATTTCAAATTAAATCAAATTGAGATAGCTAGTTACAAGTTGCAAACGAGAGCTTCATTCCTATTGCAAATAATTTTCTTTCTATGTGAAGGGGTTTTATTTTTCTGTATTGTGTGAGATTTTAAAATTAATCTCCATTGTAGAATTTATTTTAATTAGCCCCATACATTATATTTGTGTGTTTTCATTAATAACTATGAGTATTTTGCACAAAGATGAAACTAGAATGACTAAGTAAATTACTAGTTGATAAAAGATTCAAAATAACAAGATTAAGTGAAAAAAGAAATGGAAAGGAAAGGAAGATATTCGCAAAATCCCATGTGGTTGAATATATTCTCTAAGTAAAAAAATTATGGCTACAAGAAATAGAGAAAAAAATTGGTGCTATTTAGGAGATTGGCAAGAATGGTCAAGCCCCTATGTTGGTCTTTTGACCTTCACAAATAACCAATATGTAAAAAATGATAAAATAGTTTTCCTTCTCCTATCCTAACTATGTTTATGAATACATAGCCATGATAATATGAACAATGAAAACTAGAATGAGAGTGTTTTCGAGAGTGTGAATATTCAGAGGTAAAAAAGACACAACAAAAATGATATTACAATAACAATGAGAAATTAAATAAGGTAGGAGGAAATAAAACAAGAAAAATGTCAAACATTGAATCATGATGAAGCCAAAGGGGATAAATATGTTATCAAAATATAGAAGACCCTCAATAATATTGTTGAATTAGTGTTGATGTGCTCACAAGGAGGAATTAACGCTTAAGAAAATTTATAGGAAGCTATATAGAGAAAGTTGTAGGGAGATAACGAGAGAGTTGTAGATATAGAGAAAGGGAGAGAATGAGTGTGTAAAATAAAAAGAGCCCCTTCAAAATGAGGAATTGGAGGGAGGTAAGGGAAATAGAGAGCCATTTAGATTCATCTTGAGTAGTTACCACCAATCTAGATTTAGGTTTCAAGTGGAAAATTACTTAGAAACAATTGTTGAACAAGAAACTATCATAGTACATTAGTGCATTGCATATAAATCCACATATTTTCCAAACACTTGGAGCTCGAGGAAGGATGAAACATAAGAAAAACACAAGGTTAAGATAGCTATAACAATATTTGACTAAAAAGAACCACAAGAGGTAAGCCCTTGGCACAATGGAGGGGAAAAGGCTAAGACAAGGTTTGAAATGAACCTAAAACACACTAAGGGAACAGAGACCAAAGTGAGTACAAAACATAACATGAAATTACAAGGGTATACATTTTTATATATTGCACTTTGATTTTTGGAAGTTTAGGGGTAGGATGTAGCAAACATCACATTACAAATGTTAAGTTTCAAAGGCTCCTTAAGGTATTTAAGATTTTCCCCTAAAAAATGGTTTCTTCATGGAGGAATTTGTTCATCTCAACACTAGCCCTATGAATGAAGCTTGCTAGATTTATTACATTTAAAAAGGTACATTGAGTGGTTAGTATTTTTAAAGAGTGTGATATTCAAACACAATTATTTTTCATATTTTAAAAATTTAGTGGGATTGTTTTAGATTGATTTTGTATTGCTGGGATCACCCTTAGTTTTTTTAAAATTTCTATATTGTATGATGATGGAAAGGGAACCACAAAATCCTCATTACTTACATGTTGTAGGAAAAAATGTACATAAGGAGGTAATTGAGATCCCCTTTGGTTTTATTCCATATTCCTAGAGTTGTGAAAGGGTTTGAATGAGGTTGGAACCTTAGATACCTTGGTCTATTGTTGATGAATAGAATTGTGCTGATTTCTCAATAACTCCAACTTCAAGAATCTTTATCTATTGGGCAAGGATGGCTATAAATGCTTTAGGAGTAACTTATCCTAAATTTTATACTTCTTCAAAAAGAGGAATTCTCTTTTAATATAAAGGGGTTCATTATCCCTATTAATCACTTCTCCATGCAATATTGTGGGTATGCCTTGTGTTATAGTTTGTTCATCTTGAAAGGCCCATGTATGAAGGTTTTCTCAAGTTAATCAAAATTATTTTAAGTATTTTTACACTAGTGTTTCATTACATTGTCAATATAGATAGTTTTCTCTTTAGTTTGTTACAATATGACCTTGTTGGTGGATTTCAAATAAAAAAAATCTCTTTGCATTCTATTTTAATCAAATTTTAGTTGAAGGATAGTATATTTAATCCAAATTAGGTTGTTGGAAGTGGTATAGCTTTGTAATTCCTATCATCCTCTATCTTGATTAGTGTCTTTATAATTGTAACAAATAATTTGGCATGTTTATTATAAAAAAACATCATTCTAATAAGTTACATATAGCAATGATCAATTGAAACTTAAGCAATGGGTGATCTATCATTTGTATGCTTTCTCTATAGATAGTTTATTAGGATCATAGCCACCCATTAAAGTAGGTGCATTATATCCAATAAGTTTTTAAAAAATGTTAATACATTAAACTCAAAAAATGCTAAATGCATGCTAAGAACCCATTTTTGTTGAGAATTATCTGTTGGAAATAAGCAACACTGAGAGGGGGGGTGAATCAGTGTTGTGAAAAAATTCAATTTTATTATTCTAACTTGTACTTAACCATTCAACAAAAGAAACATGCATCAACAGAAAATAATCACAACCCCATAACACCAAAATTTTTATGTGGAAACCGTGTTAGGGGAAAAACCACGGTGGATGGCCAATCGACAATATAATATGAGTATACCCAAAATGAAAAGTACAAAATGGGAATGCACTTGCATTTAGGCTCGCTGCCTAGAGATCACCTCTCAAAATGGATGGGCTCACTGCCCTACAATGATTTGGAATAGATCCAAAAGAGTGAACTGATGAAATAGCATCTACTATGCCTGATTACAGTTCTTGTTAAGCTCTGTAGATAATCTTCTATCCTTCTGACTGATTCACGATTTTTCTCTACTCTACACAACTCACACTGCAAAAATCTTAATGTACAAGTGAAACTGTGCATAATCGCCTAATCGCTCTTCCTAATGATCGCAACTCACCACCACACTTTTTTTTCACCTTCCAAATGATATATTGAATCTCTTATATATATCTACATCTAGAAATAAAATCACTATAGGTCTGCTGTCACGCCCCGCCGTGCGAACCCCAAAGGAACTAAAACAACAGAACAATTTTTTTTTTTTAAAGAATATAATAAACACACTTAAGCATTCTAATATAACAATATACTAAGTTGCATGACTAATTCCATTGGGGTACACGGGGTGACATTACTATATTAACCCATAATAATGATAATAAGATAACAATAACTAACAGTTACATAAATCTATTCATTCCTATATCATCATTTAGAATATCTATTAAACAATAACCATATTCATAACATATGTACATATGACAACGAAAGATATTGTAAAGATATGAGGCATTTACATTACCACAGATATAACACAACTTAACACAACTATTACCAATGATCGTTCCTAAATAAATACATGGCTTGAATATACATTACATCCAAATGATAGTAAAATACAACTGTCTGAAAATACATCTCAACAACCACATATACAATTTACAACATGGTCATCCCATCACATGTGGGGGACAATACATTAATGAATACATTACATTTGAAGTATAACATACATCTGGTACCAAGAATTACTGGATCATCAACATCTTCCAAAACCCTGCGATAAAAGATACATCTGCAACAGAAAGGGAAACCCAACGGGGTGCGAAGCACATTCCACCCAACCACCCCCGTGCTGGGAGTAGATAAGGAAGGGTCCCCGACCAAGCACGTCTAACAAAACAAAGACTAACTCCAAAAAGATAACTTAACATCAAAGACCACTTAGAAAACTCACAACAACAAATCCAAAAGGCACAACAACAAATCACTTCTGGACATAACAATAAAACACCTTTCCAAATTACAACTAGTCACACTCACAACATCAATGAAACTCAAGGCATAATAACAAAGACTTCTTCCAATAATAACCAAAGAGAAATCAATAAATCCCTTAACCACTACATACACAATATCACTTAACAACTACAATCACAAAGTCACTCAACAACTACAAACACAATATCGCTTAACACTACAATCACAACATCACTTAACACGACAATCACAACATCACTTAACACGAGGTTACAATGCTTCCAGAGAACAAAGATCATGAACATCGCACAACAACTGATTAACTGTCGACATAGGAAGAGTGTCATGCATAAATTGCCATGAGTTGCCCTAGCTCAACCTTCCTAGGCTACCGGACCCCCATCCTGGGTTACCCTGGCTTGCCTCTACCAGCCGCTGGACCCTCACGCAAAACTATGCGTCCCATCTCATCTCGAGCCTTATCATTCACTTGCTTCACGAGAGAGACATTCTTTATCTTATTAGTGTGAAAGATCCCCATTAATTCTTTTAGATTATCACTTAGTTAAACTCTAGGTGAGTTACCCTGGCACCCCTTTGTGTGTCGGACCCCCACAAAGAGCCACTCTCCTATCGACAACACAACAAGGTACAATACTACAATAGGTAACTAGACAACATAACCTCTCCAATCCAAGGAGGAAACAAAACAAGGAAACTCTCTCCGAACACTGGATGAAACCAAATACGAAAACACACTCCTTCCAAAGGAGGTACAAATCTCATTACCCTCTCCTATTTTCTAAGAGGCACAAATCCCCGTTCGTGGAAACTGGGTACAACATCATAGTACAACTCTATATCATTCTCAAGGCGATTCACAAATTGAACCTCCACAAAAACATACCACTCTAAAGAACTTCTCTGGAAGACTTACATAGACCCTTACCCCATTTGCCCAACATGGAGAATAAAAGAAACATGAAAGAAAAGCATTTCATCTTTGGAAGTCCTTAACAATAACTTAAACTCTTACGAAAGGTAAGGTAAACCTAGGGTTTCCCATACGGCACAATAAAACAATGAAGAGAGTACCACAATAGACTTAACGAATAACCTCAAGAAAACAGTTCCTTAAAAACAACTCCATAAAGAAATATTTCCAAAACTCAATAATTTCATCAAACAAATAAATCAACAATTCGAGACTATTCGATTCAAAACAAAACACACGGTTAAATTCAAATTCGCACAATTACATTATAACATCATATCTTTTAATTTTTAACTATTCGATTTAATTATAATCCAATAGCTTATTTCCAATTTCCTCAATTAAACGATATCACTATATCTGGTAAAAATTATCATATTAAATTTTTTTTGTTCAAAGCATCACAAAATTAATATATAAATATATCTAAGAATAAAATATTTTTGTAAAAGAATCATTGTATCAAAAACATATTATAAAATTTATAAAATATCATTTAGAAAATTATTATATATATATATATTAATTATATAAAATTATATTATCAAACAAATTCGAATTGAATTATAAAAAAATTATTTTATAAAGCAAAATCGAATCAAATTAAATTAAATTAAATTTACAAACCTTTAAATAAAAATACAAATTTAAATTCCAATTTCTCAAATCTTTTAATGAATTCCAATTTCTCAAAACATTTAATGTATATACTCATTTAATATATACCTATATATAAAACTATTTACAATAACCAAATTATTTAAATGCACTGCTTATATAATATTAAATATTTTATTTATATATCTAATATTGAATATTATATATATTATATTAAATATTATATATATAATATTAATTGTTATATATATAATACTAATATTCTATATATATAATATTAAATATTAAACATATCATATTAAATATGAAATATATTAAATACTAAATAAATAAATAAAACCGAATTAATTTAAAAAAAAAAAACAACACAGGCTGTAGAAACCAGCGCCCACAGTACATAGTACTGTGGGCCGTGGGGGTACGCAGCGGCTGCGCCCAGCAGCCTCGGCTGCTGTGCAGTCATGGTGACTGTGTACAGCAGCCACCACTTTGGGCCCGTGGATGGTACGGCCGCGGCCGGCCGTCCACCCCCAATCACAAAAAAAAATTATATTTTATTTTATTTTATATATATTTTAACTTAATTTAGATTTAACTTAATTTTATTATTATTATTTATTTTTTTTCATATTAAATTTATTTACATTTACTTTAAAATCCATACTTTTGCCCAAACACCCAGGCACGGAAACCTAAACGATTAAATAAACGTGTTTTTAAAAAAAAAAAAACAATAATAAAGATAATTTTGTTTTATATTATTTATTTTTTTATATATATATATATTTTTTTTAACAACATACGAAACCCAAGAAGAATAATTTAACCATAATTTATTTTCTCTGGAAGTAAAGAATCCAGAATACTAAAAGCTCATGAACATGCATATAATTTTTCTACATACACAAAATTTACACAATGGACATATATATATATATATTATAAACCTTTAAATACCAACAAAACTGTTTACCTCAGATAATATATATTTAATAAAAAAGAATTATTTATTTTTATTTATTTTACTTTATTTTATTTTATATCAGACAATCTAAATCTGGTTATGCAAGTTTAACCCACAAAAACAAATGATTTTCTTTTCAAGACAATGGTTTCAAAACTAAATTTTATTGAATATTCAAAGGGTTTTACTATAGTTTTCAACGAACAATCTTCAACAGTCTATAGCAACTAATTTACAACTACAGAATCCTCTTTCACAAACACGGAATAATTAATTTTCAAACGAAAGGCACTTCAACGAGAGTTTGATTTCCAAAACAATAAACTAAAAGAAGTAATAATTTAGAAGAACCTGAAATCCTTCGTGTGATGAAGAATCCTTTATGTAGCCTCCTCTCGATCTCCTCCTGCAACTTTCTTTTCCAATCTAACTTTTCTTCAGAACCGCAATAATTTTTCCAGAAAACACCAAAACCCAAAACTGTCTTTTTTTTCTTTTCCAGATCCAAAACAATAGAGCCCAAAAAACTTTTGTGTGTGAATAAATCTCTCATAAAAATAATAAATCAAAAATAAAGGTTCAATAAAGCCCTTCCGCTTTCTTTTTCAAAAAGCCTCTTTTCTTATTGGTCCTTTTTACAGCTTTTAAAAGCATAACTTATCCTCAATTTTAATTAAAATAATTTATTTAATTCAGATATTATCTTCACATGAATTTCTAATTAAATATTAATAAAAAGATAATATCTAATTATTCTCAACAATATTAATTTTAATTTAATTTCTTGCACTTTAATTAATTAAATACTTTTTAATTTACAATCTATTTAAATTTAACATCTTTCTAACTCTCAATTAAATCAAATAACAATGCAACATTAATTAATTATTTTATGAAATACGATTAATTAATTAAACACTAACCCAGAATTAAATAAATACTCAACAGTCAAACTACATAAAGACAAAGACAAAACTTCAGTCATAACACAACGACTCACAACAGACGACGGACTTGGGACGGGGACACTTCCAAACCTACTCCCTTTTTTCAACATTTTACCCATTGGGTTAATTTATTGCTCGCCCTATCCTGCCGAAGCAGGTGGAATCGAGACTTATTCCTGCAATCCTGCATCCAAATAAACGTCAAGTAGCACACGTATATATATAATCAAACATCCTATCATGAGGAGGAATTGCAGTGTAGCAGGGCACTCATGAACGAGTGATGCTACACTGTCCTCTCACCTACTCTATTCTAACAATTATAACATCAATGACGAGTTAACATTTCTAACCAAATTGATCATAAAATAACATGATATTTAACTACTGCATCATAACTAGAATTATTAAATCATTGCATTATAAAATAATACTGAATCCAAATAATATGATCACCAAAGAATCATCACATCGACACATAAACATTAATGACAACTCATTTAAATAAACAAATAATCCAAACAACACATAGAGTATCATAAAACATACTAACAATATCAAATGTAGCAAACAACTAAACTATGCATCCGCACACACCAAGTCGGTGAATGAATCACCAATACAAATCAATATCATGCTAGCACACAAGAGAAACCAATAGTAAAGCAAATAGTATCAGAAATATGGGGGTATTACATCGGCCTTAATAAAACTTGGAAATATTATAACTATCAGCCCAAATCATGAACAATTTTGATGTGCACCCATACAAGTCAACTAGAATATATTTGGGACCCATAATTAAATGTTTGAACTCTACACATCCATAACATGCCACATTCACTGAGTCAGCCACAATGAGAAAATAATTAGAAAACATCCTGCCAGACCTCCAAGCTCATACAACAACTAATGCAACACCACAAAATTCAGTAATAAGATAACATACATGCTCAACAAGCAATACCAGGGATCCACAACTCAAAAAAATGATCCGGTGAAGTAGATAGATTATCTAACTGACCGGATGTACCCTATTCTTCAAGTATTATGCGGGTAACACATGGTATTTCACTTTATCTGTTGGTATGACTAGATATTGATTTGCGGACCATGGAAATGACTTCAGTTGCCATCAATGACAACACTAGAAGCCATATGCCAACATTATCATGATACTTCTTTCCCTTAAACTTATACTTACTATTATGATGGCTTGAGTCCTTTAATATTGAGTTTTTTATTCACCTTGATATCCTCATACATCAAGCATTTATAGAGGGGCATGAAATCGTTTTTAATCTAATTTAATAGAATGAGAATAAGAAGTAATCTTTCTAAGAGGAATTATAAATCTCATTTCTTTATAGTAAAAAAAATATGGACTTAGAAAACTAAAATCCAAAGTGTATCTATACGTCATGAGTGAGTTAGATTTCATGGAGCTTAATTTTGGTGCACCCATCTATGAAATATAGATTGTCAAGGAATAAAAAAATTGAATCATTTAAACCTCTACTTCCTTTTATATGACCTAGATGAATAATATTAAAGTATAATCTAGATAAAATTTCAATAATGCTATTGTACTTTTGAATTTATCTTCATTGATTTATCAATTAGGTTATAACCTAACAACTATAGAAAGAAAATATTCCAAATTACATCCTCTAATTTAAATGTAGAAAATTAATGCTAATAATGACTAAGGTTCAAAAGTCTCATTATAAGGAGTTTACAAATAATTTTTTGTGACTTTTTTGTAATGCATTCAAAGAAAACACATGTTGAGTGATACATGGAAATTTATTTAGTAGATGAATCATATGTAATAAATATTACAACCCTTAATATTTAAAAACCTAAATGAAATAGGAGAAAAAATTCAAGAATGAAAGTAAGATATAATTTTATATTTGGTACTAATAATTGGCTATAAGGGAGTATAGACTTAGGAGTGCCACTAAAAATTTGGTATATCTAAACAATTGATTCTTGAAATTATGAGGCCAAATAATGCATTGAATCTTATATATATGTAGTGTAGAAAAAATTATCCCTTTTCACACTTGATTTGCGAATAAGTAATATAAAAATGAGCCTAATGTTTCCTTGATTTAGTGTTGTAATGTGTTTTACACATTCACATTAAGTTTAGGGCTCTTTTAAACTAAATAGACCTCATTTTTCCTTATTTTAGTGTTGTAAAGTGCATTTATTTACATCTTCACACTAGTTTTGGGCCCTCTTGCATTTATGACCTTTAAATCATCATTAATAGGCCCCTAAAACCCTTTATTATGCATCCCAAGGTTTAATTCAATTGAAATCTTGACATATTTAATAAATACACTTAATATACTAACCCCCCTGACATTTCATCAACCTGAAAAGCTAGGGTGGGACTCATATGCTACCTTGGGCATATGAGTCCCCCTATGTGGGACCTATATGCCACCTTGGGTATATGAGTCCTATGTGGCCCCTTTTTAGGGTTTTGAGCGAGAAATCAAAGTTTTCAATTCAAATTTTATGAATGTCAACATTTGGGATCTAATAAACAGTAAATTAGATGGAGTGCCTATATAATTAAGGTTTTAAGTCATTATTTCTCCTAGTAATCAGGATTCAAGCATCCTAAGATTTCACAAGAGCATTATAGAGTATCCAAGAGCATTCAAGGGCATATTTTTAGCAGATTGTTGCAGCAAACAAGATCCATTATCATGTCAAATGCTTGATGCATCATGCATGTGGTTTTGAGCTAATGTTGTGATCTATTTGTTCAAGATCAATTCAAGTATTGAAAGGAATTATATTTCATTAAGAATCATGATGAAGATCTACATCCATTGAGGCCACTTCATGCGTGTTTGTAGATCTACAAGGTTTCAAACAAGGTTCTAATTTGTTTCATCTTATGTTTCATGTTTCATTTCATTCATGCTTCATTTCTCATTAAGGTTTAATTACCAAAATGGGGTTTGACCAAGGAAAATCCCCATTCCCTAACAAAAAAACATTTTTTTCCCTCTCTTTGTATGTTGCAGGTTTATAGGTAAAAGAAAAAGTGGATTTGAAGCCTTCAAAAGTACCAAAATTGCAAAGTTGCAAAAATTGTCATAAAAAGTTGTCAAGGCTCACAAAAAATCAGACCTAGAGAAATATATCCAACCTATTTACATGAAACTAGTGGGAAAGTTCTTATTTAATCCATCTTCAAAGGCTCACAAAGTTTCAATTCAAAATTCCACTCCTGGGACACTTTGTAAAGAAACAAGACACTTTGCAATAGTCTGGGCGTATGAGTCCCAGTATAACCATTTTTCATAAGATTATGACCATTCACTTGGAGATTGCAGATCTTGCCCAGAACTCTATATTGGGACTATATCACCCATCTTGGCGTATGAGTCCTAGTGCACCTCAAAAGTAGCAATTTTCAGGGTTTTCGGGCCTTGTTTAATCATCTATTATCTTCCACGTACCTTTCTATTTCTCTCAGTTTATTATTCTAATTTAAAATTCCATTTTCTAGGTCACATAGATAGATTTGCATATTGCTTCCATTTCTTTCTTTCTAAGCATTTGCTTAGTGGTGAACCCCTCTTTTAATCACACCTAAGGAAACCTCCTAGTAGTCCTTCCCTCAATTGAGTCACTTGGTTGAGGGATCTCTAGGGTTTCCTAATTAACTAAGAGTGAAATAGGTCCCTTAGTTCCATCTCCAAAAAGGTGTAACCCTATTTCTTTGTGTTATATATATATATATATATATATATATATATATATATTCCTTAAGAACCACAAATCAATTTTTTTTAATAAAAATGGAGGATAGATCATATTAAAGCTATTAAAATTCTCAAAAAATAATAGTATTAAAATATATAGTTTTTACTATAATGATCAACACCCATATAAAGCTAATGCCACCTTCATAAAGGGTTGCATCATATGAGTTTATTGTTAACTAAACCTGAATCATGTTGAGTTATGCTCTTTTTGATATGTCACTTAGAAACATAGATACCAATCCAAACATTTGAATGCGATCATATATGCTATTTTGTTTATTTTTGACATTTGATATACTAAAATTTTTGGATTTCCATGATGGTAACATGAAACTAGAATGGTAAGCACCATAATTCAAATGGTATTATCATACTACCATTAGCTTCCAAACTAACTACAATATTTTTGGGCATTGGTATATTATTTATGCTTTAACTAATCTCCATACCATGTTCTACTAATTCTATTTTAACATGCACTAGAATTATATTGGAAAATGTGAATTTTTGGGGTTGGAGATCTATCCATTGTATTTGGTGCGATAGTATTATTTTCATGTGAGGATACTATAGCATATGAAATTCAACTCTTTAAAAGGTAGGATCAAGTTCCTTTGAGAGTAATTCCACACATTACATTAGGATAAACCACCAATGCTTGTGTAAACTAAATATATTATTTACTTATTCTAGTAATCCTTTTAAAAATATAATCTTAATAAAAATTAAATTGATTATACTAAAATTTTTAAATGAAGTGGACTAGTGAAAATAATTGGAAATAGATAAATAACAAAACTTTTTGTTTATAGAAATGGAAAACATAGAAAATAAGGAACCAGGACATTAGTACTACATGGGGATGAATGTGCAATGTGTCATCATCCTATACAAACATGAAATTAAAAGTAAAATTTGACATGGAAAAATTCTATACATGCACATAAATCAAGGAAGATTATGAAAATAATAGAATAGACAAAACAACATAATGACCTCTATAAAATTCATTTTTGCACTCAAAGAATAAATGTGAAATAAAAATAAAATTTGATAGAGGGTTTTATAAAGTTATCACCAAATTTATATGATAATGAGATGGCCTTCTTCTTCCTTTATAACCTGCAACAACCCATTTTTTTTTTAAATGGTGGTTATTTTAGGGGCTTGTCTCATTCAAACTCTATATTGGTCTTTTGACCTCTACAAATAATCTTGTTTTTAATATATTTTTAAAATAAAAATGATGAAATGAAATGTAAAATAAAATACTAAGTAACAATAGTAGAATATAACGAAATAGAATCCTAAATGTAAGCATTGTAACTTCTTAAAAATAAAAAGTACAGATGAAAGAGGAGAGGAAAAATAAAATAAGAATAATGTCACCTCAAGAGCTTGAATTTATCAAGGACACTATCAAACACTATAGAATATTTCTACAACTCCATGAATATTAAAGTTCACAATGAATATTATTTACATACACAATAGACTAGTATAAGATTCACAAACTAATCATGGGGGGTTGTTGCTTCTTTCTTAAGAGAGAGAGAGAGAGATTTCTTCCAAAATTAATCTTCAAGTTGAGAATAAATTTTATTTTTCAAATTAGAAAAAAATGGTTACATAATTTCTTGAAAAAATTGTAGATTTGTTACCTTGCCAACTTTGGGTGATGGAAAGGAGAATTAATGCTCAAATAGCCACTAGAATCACAAATATCTATGGGATATTGGTGTGTCATTTAGATTTTCAACGTAGTGCCTCTCATCAAAGAAAATTAGATTAAAAAAGAGTGTGAGAGTTAAGATCATTATAGGATTATGAGATATATGATACCCAAGTTCTAACATCTTGAATTTAGGATAATTCATATCTAGATACTAAAGTGAACACAAGATATAATGTGAAATTGAAAGGGTATACAATTTTTGACATTAATTTTTTCCTCCACTTTAGTGGGATAATAATCTAAATTAAATATGTATGCTAAAGTAAATGCAAAAAATCATAAATTATACCAAAGAATACTATCAAGAATGTATAGCCTTCAAATGAGGTTTATATTCTCCCTAAGAGAAGACCTTAAAAACCAATCTATGAATATCATGTACAAGGAACAAAAATTAAATATTTTTTTGTAAAATAAACATGGTAGCCCATTCCTAGGCTAGTTAGCAAACATATCACATAAAAAAAGGAACACAATATGAACATTAATGCAAAATAAACATACAAAAACACTCAAGAGAAAAAGAAGAAAGAGGAATAAAAGACATGTAATAGAGGCATTTTCTAGTGATGTTTTGTTAGAAGGAATACCAACTATGGCTAGAAATTTGTAATGCTAGAGTCCATACACGATGAGGGCCACACTGCCCAAAACCCACAGAAATCACAACAGATACCAACATGGAAAATGCGAGATAGAAAACAACCCACTTGCAATTATTTTCAGATAATGGAATTACAGATTCAAAGCTTACATGCTACAACCTCATGGGCTTGATTCATTACAACAAAATCAACTTAAAAAATAAAATCTACTATTTGAAGCCACAATCTACACTATCAGGGACACCTTCTACAACCCCCACTTAACCCTTTTTATTTTCCCCAATAACTGCCCTAGAATGTTCTACAAAGTACAAATTTCCCCTTTTGTTTTGGCGCCAAAAGTCCCGCCGTTTGATTTCTAGCCTAAGAAGAAATTTTTAAGAAATTCACTTTTTAGAGGACAAACTTTGTGGGGCCATAACTTTTGATCCGGGTGTCTAATTCACTATTATTGCATATCAATGGTAAGCTCTCGACGAGTTCTACAACACATGAATTGACCGTAGGTCGGTTCGACCACTTTTTGAGCTGTTTTGGGGCCTCCAAAGTTTTATATCTGAATTTGAAGCTGCATTAGAGAAATTTTCCGAGACAGAAACTTTAATTTCTCCCAAACCGTGCAGGGTATTGAGGTGATTCTTTCACGACCAAAAATTTTTTTTAGCTCTGCTCCTTGGGGTAAATTTTCACGTCTATACAAGCCTGTT
This sequence comes from Sequoia sempervirens, assembly GCA_007258455.2. Taxonomy (NCBI): domain Eukaryota; kingdom Viridiplantae; phylum Streptophyta; class Pinopsida; order Cupressales; family Cupressaceae; genus Sequoia; species Sequoia sempervirens. The sequence continues at coordinate 255,039,416 of VDFB02353493.1, forward strand.
TTGGCCAACTTACTAAAAATAGTAAGTTCCCAGTTTTTGCTATTTCTGATGCCTGGAAGTCTTATACCCCTTAAGTGCCATCATGGAACTCAAAACTGTAGGAGTTTAGGTGAACTCCTCAAACCCCCCAAAATCACCTGCAAGACAAAAACTTCTACAAGAGAGAAATGGCAGAAAAATCATGCTTTGATTAAGATGCAAAAATGCCAAATTGATTATGACATGACATGATTACAAATGTACAAAATGTATGAATAAATAGGCATGAAGAAAAACCTAATATGCATGAGATGTTGCCATGTGTCTTGATCTAACAACATGTGACAACATGTGAACCCTATCTAGATGATTATTAAATATTGAGATAAGTTCTAGAAGGACAACTCATCTTCTAGAAGGAATCTTATCCCACCAAACAAGGAAGGAAATATTATCCTATTTATTAAATGATTTATTGAAATCTAACCTAGGACTAAATGATATATGACCTAAGATAACTTATGTTAGTGTAATAATTAATTAATTACACCAACACCCCCCCATAAGTGCAACTTAGGGAGGAAAATGCAATGATTATGCAAGATGATGATGATGGGTCCCGGCTATGAGGCCATGTTAGGTACCCATGTACATGAAGATGCAAAAAATATCCCACAACCGGAGAAAAGGGGAAAACCCAGTAGGAACAAAACCCCTCTCCAAAAAGGAGATGAAAAAGAAAAAATGTGAGATAGGATGGGAAGGATGGAGGACTCCCAAATACCCCCCAAGTACACCATCTGTCACATGGATACAATATATTTGCCCCCATAGGGAGGAGATAGAGATGCTTCCCATTCTGGATAGGAATTGAAGGAAGGATGTATGTTGATGATGATGTCTTTCAACTCTACTCAAATGTCTCCTTGCCTGAAGATGAGGATGCCACAATCAATGGTGACAAACTAGGACGATGTAGAAATTGATGTTGAACAATATCCAAAGACAAAGATATAAATGCCCAATTTTTCTGAAACAAAAAATGGCATGCTTATAAAAAAAATTTGCCTCAGAGGACAACTGACTGGGATGATTTTTTGTTGCAAATTGTACGGATAGTACGATTGATTTTGCAAACCCTAAAAATACCTCTGAAGCTCCTGGGTTGATGTATCCGATTTTGATGAATGGGTAGGTGATCCTAGGGTTTCGAGGCCTTCTGAAGACAATGGCGAGCTCAGATTTGACTCTATCTACTTCAGAGATCAGCTTGGTCCCCAGGTGGAAACAAGTAGCCTTCAATGAAAACCTCCAAGCCTGCGGAGAATCTCGCACACCAACTTTCTTGATCGAGGGTTGACGTTTCACTGGATAAGCTCTAATTATGGATGCACAGTCCTTGAAGTTGCAGTCTTTAATGGAGGACCTTTGAGCTAGGAAAGATGATCAACCACAAAGAAAAGTGTTGCAACAATGGAATGTGATTAAAGATTCTATTGATATAATATTGATATGATAGGTATGATGGAGACTTGATAGCCCCCCCTGAATGAAGTGTCCTCAAAACCACTGAAAGAAATATGAAGCAAATCCAATGGTAGATGCTGAAGAAACCTCAAGTCCTGAATGAAATGACAAGGAAGAAGTCTCGGATAAGAAATTTGAATAGAGGAGTGATATCCCCTCAAGAATGTCCTCCAAACCTGTAGAAGTAGCCATGTCAGTGATACATGAAAAAAAACCATCCTATTATTGCAAGTCTGGAAAACTGAATGTGTCTGGATGAATGATGATGATGATGGAAGCCTCAATCAATGAATCTGGACAATGAATCATTGAAGGTGAAGGGATACCAACTGTCTCTGATGGAGAAGAAGCACCTGAGGGAACCTTTTCAACCTCTTCAGAAAGATCAAGACAATCAACCTCCTACACAATAATATCATCATAGGAAACTTGATCTGAAGCATGAATACCTTCACTCGGATGAGGAACTATACCAAACAGATGAGGCAATAAATGGTGGCAGATCTCATCTCGCCATTGTTGATAGTTACCCTTATGCAACATAACCAAAGAAGTATATGCAAGCCCCGTAAAAAATTTCTCCAAAAAACAAAGAGACACTGACCTTCAACATTAAATAAAAGGCCTCCAAAGATGATATGCAACTGAAGTGATGCTACCTGGAGCTGAAACTGATCAAGGGATCTAGACTGATGAAAAAAGCTCTAAAATATCTCTCGAATGCCGCTAGAATTTTTGGATTTCGACAATCTGATGCGAAGATATTGGCCGTTGAGTCCAATGTGGGGGATTGACTTCAGCTGATTATAGAATTTTCTGTGAGAAAAATTTCACAGAATAGATGCCACCACTGGAAAGTAAACAAAATTATCTTTCCAACGGTATCTTGATTGTCAATTTTCAATACCATGGCCAAAAGTTATGATTTTTTCAAAAAAATTGAATTAACCCTGGAGGAAATGGGTTTTCTAGCCAAAACAAATTCTTTTGATTTGATTTCTGCAAAATCTGTTCACAATATGCAGACAAAAGCAGAAACCCAGAAATATTTTTTTGATCCAGCAAGCAGAAAATGAAAAAATATTTTTTTTAAAACCTTCAGCCGAAGAAAAATGACACGTGCCAATTTTTGTTTAGTGGTTCTCTCTAGATCCATACAAGATATCAAAAATCTAAAAGATACCCAGTTCAGATTTTGACCCTAGCTACAAAACCCATAAATCGTTTTTCCTGGAACTGAGTGGAAGTTAGATTTCTGAAGCAAAAATAAAAAATGGCTTTAAAAAAGTTGCTTGCATCTAACAAAATTTTCATGCCAAGATTGATCTCTGATATATGGGAAGAAGTCTGCAGCACTGGAGCTCTGATACCATGTAGGAGTTTAGGTGAACTCCTCAAACCCCCCAAAATCACCTGCAAGACAAAAGCTTCTACAAGAGAGAAATGGCAGAAAAATCATGTTTTGATTAAGATGCAAGGATGCCAAATTGATTATGACATGATATGATTACAAATGTACAAAATGCCTGAATAAATAGGCATGAAGAAAAACCTAATATGCATGAGATGTTGGCATGTGTCTTGATCTAACAACATGTGACAACATGTAAACCCTATCTAGATGATTATTAAATATTGAGATAAGTTCTAGAAAGACAACTCATCTTCTAGAAGGAATCTTATCCCACCAAACAAGGAAGAAAATATTATCCCATTTATTAAATGATTTATTGAAATCTAACCTAGGACTAAATGATATATGACCTAAGTTAACTTATTGTAGTGTAATAATTAATTAATTACACCAACAAAAACAACTAAAGAAAATAAAGAAAATAGTTTTTTTGGGTGATGCAAGATTTCCTTGCACCGTTGGATGCTCCTACATCAATACAATACTTTCATAAATTATGGAAACTACAAAATGCATTGTATAATGACCATAAAAAGTGCTAAAAGGAGGTAGGAAATATGGGGATACTAAAGCTAGCAATATGTATTATGCTAGGTGGTTCATATGCTAGCAACACTATGGAGAGTGTCAAAATAACAAACACCATAGAGGTAGATGCTTCAAAGAGCATAAAAGTGTAGTGTGTGTAATGAGATCCCACACTTAAAATACTTGCATAATGCAAAGAATATAAATTATTTTAAGGTAGAAGAGGGGAAGGAAATATGTCTAGATAGATAAGACACTCACAAGGATGTTGTAACCATTAAACACATGATGTTGTGCTCATGGTATGACATCACACAATGTAGGGATGTCACATGGAAAAAATAACATCACTTGAAAACACACACACTAAGGGATCCGGTGGCAAGTTGGGTTAGTATAAATATATAAGAATCATCATAATCATGCACATTGTATAGGGAGAAAATGAATTGAAATTTCATCATTCCCCAAGCCATGTGGAACTACGAGTAAAAAGGAGAAATAAAATAAATACATTTTTTTGGCTCAACATGGAAGAGGCCTAAATGCCTCAATATTTTGAATCATCCACAAAAGTATAAAATCAATATATAAAAATAAGAATAATATGACAATAAGTTCAACCCCGTATATCCATGTACCTACAAGGGTAACATAGGTCATCTAGGGGAGACTAACATGAAAAGAGGTCATGAAAAAATATTGGTAAATTTTACCACAGATGAGGTGGCACCATTTTATGTGGATATTTTTTAAGATTATTTTATCAAGACTTATTATGCTTTGTGTAAATTCTTGGATATGTATTGCAAAGCACAAATTCAAATCTATATGATGATGTTAGCAATAGATGTGCAACACAAAGATTTAAATAAAACTTTTGATTGTACTACAATAATTGCAGATGGAATTCACAAGGAATTAATAGCCATAAAGAGTGATGGCCAAATCATGTACTTCTACCAATTAACATTTCATCTCCTCTTATATAGTAGAAATCAAATATGAGGTGCTTCAATACAATTAAAATTACATGAATGCTTAAATGATTCCATTTCCAGTTCAAGGATGGACTCATATTTCAAGGGATGTGTATTATAAAACTTGTAGTTATGTGGTATTTGAGGAATTGTTTGTACAATCAATTTTGGGAAATAGAGAGTTTCCATCAAGAATACTTCCTACGAAGGTAATGGATTTCCTAAGGCCAAAGGACATGACACCTAAGAAAGAAATTGAACACAATTGAGGAGATTAGTTTCTTCATTCTAAAATTATTGTCATCAAAATTTATGGTGCTCAATTTCAACCCCATATATTTCCAAGGAGTGTACCTAATAGGGTTGCATTTTTTTAAATCCTTTGGTAACTAAATGATGCTACAAAATTCTATTTGAGAAACCATAAGAGTCTTTTTTAGCATCAACATTCTATTTGTTGATTTTATGACCACAACCAAAGAGGAATTGAAATTATTGTATCACATGTAAAAATATAGAATTCAAGTTGATAATCCTAGAAATTGTGACTTGGATCATTTAATTGATCAAGTTAAGCTAGGGGTAAAAAGATCCAATTTCTATCATCAATTTGATATAGTAGATGTTATAAGAAATTATATTTTTGACACAAAATTTCAAATAAGTAAAAACTATTGGGTAACAATTATTAGAGGAGAGGAGAAAAGGAAAATAGATAATCCAAATTATCAAGGTGCATATATAGAAATAAAAGATTATATTGTTAGAATACAAACTATGTTTGATAATGTTGTTATTTTGGTTCCTAGGACTCCTACATCATTTCAAAGGAAACTTAGGGAAAAAGAACAAGGAGAAGAAATAGGAGTTGAACATCCTATAAATAAAATTAAGTTTTGAGTAACATCAAGTGTTCATCCAATGGTACCTACAAAGAAAATAATTGGTGTTGTACCTCTAGTTGATTACTCAATGGATTATACAAAGATAGAAGAGACTAGAGAAAATGCACCAAATATTGAGGAGGTAAGTCAATTTTTTTCTTATCCTCCATGGATTTAAACTAAATATTATCCATAGGATAGAATGATAATTGATCTTGAAGCTAGTTGGGATGTGGTAAATGATGTTAGAACTAGGGCTTGCACAAAATTTATATGTCAAATGATCAATTTGTAAAATCTAAGGAGTAATAAGGATTTTTCAATAAAAAGAAAAATGGAACAATTTCTTAGAGATTTGAATAAGGAAAGGGGATATGTCTCCCATCAAGAAATGGAAATTGTGACAAAAAATGTTGTCTCAAAATTCAATTTCCATGTTAACCATAAAACACATGAGGAAGGGAGGAAAATTATCCAAGAAAGTGGATATTTATTAATATCAGGATGGTACATTGCCTTACCCATTGCACTCAATGCAATTAGGAGGCATTAAACTAACCAAAATTTATTTGGCATATAAATAACAGGGTGATGATTTATATTTTGGGTCAAGTTTTAGTATAAAATAAAATAAAAAATGGAAATATGGGTTGTTGCACCTTGTATCATCATAATTGTCACCCTTGACAATTTCAAACTATGTTTTTATCCCTCTTAAGTGCATGGACCTAATTGTGCATATAATTTCCTAAATTATGCATTTCATGGCCCATTTGGGCATTTATCAAGAAAACCCATTTGTAAAACCGAAGCAAACATTTAATATTTTTCTCCCGACACTTTACACCCCACAAAATAGGGTTGGGACATAGTCACACTAGGTGATTTGGTCCCCCTATTTTGCCTCCAAAATTTAATATGTCAAAGTTGGCATTTTATATTATTTGAATTTCAAATGTCAAATGTTGGCTATCGAGATTCAATTTTCGGGAAATTAGAATTATTGTGTATAAATACCTAGTCATTTCACCATTTGAAAATTAAGTAGAAATTATTGGAAATATTGATGATCATGAGCACTTATTATTAAGTCAAGAGCATTCAAGAGCAGATTTATTGCAACATTGAAGCATTGAAGCATCATGTCAAGATTTATGTGAGCTTTTTCATGTTTATGTTATCATTTTGTTTATGAGGACTAACCCTTGTAGGTCTTCCAAGCATATCAAGCCAATTTGCAAGAAAACCTTGAGGATATTTGTATGACTTCAATCCTTCAAGGAATCAAATCTAAGTGATGAGCTACATCTATTGTTGATTCATCATTTGTTTATCATTTAGTCTTTATCCTCTAAATGATATGCTCTCTTTCATTGGCATTGCCATTGTGGAGGTGGAAACACCAACACAGGATTTGTGTAAGGTAAGCCCCTATATGGCACAACCCTTCCTCTACCTTTGAATGTGTAGGTTACAAGTTTGAAGAATTTTAGAGGAATATTGAAGCTCATTTATTAATTATTGCATTCAAACCCTACAACTTGACAACATACAAAAATTCCATTATCTCGAAACCTAACTAAGATCTTACAACAAGCATTGAAAGAAAGAAGACTCAAACTAGACTCTAGAAGGTTGTGAAATTAGATTCTAGATCGATCAGCTAGGAAATAGTTTCCCTAGGTGACTTGGTCCCCATAAATCAGCTCCAGATTTATATGCCACATGCACAGTACTCTGCTTAGTCTGTTCCTAAACTCTAAATTTTTCTATGACTTTCCAAATCTACTATTTTTGCATCAGAATAGGTTATTTACATCATTTTTTAGTCTTATCATTACATTTCATACAAAATTCATTTCCAAGTCCTTAAATTCAGATCCTAGGATTAGTTGGCTCACCTCTTAGGTTGTAAGTCAGTAGATCCTATTTTACTCAATCTTGAATTTAATGAGAAGAGCTATCCAAACATACCATTGTGGAAAAGTAAGCCCTTGTGAAAACACTATATGGAGTCCTAGGGTTTCACTTTTCCACATTATCATTTTTGTGATTTCGATGCATTAACATTGTAGACCTTCTGAAATCTAAAATTAATCATCATAGATCTAGGGTTAGTATTGCATTTTTTTGCATTGATCAATTAAGAATTCATTTTTGCATCATAAAAAGCATAAGAATCCAAAAAAAATCACATATCATATTGCATCATAGGTTGCAATAGGATTAATTGCAATTATTATATGTATTAGGTCTGAAATCAAGTCTAAAAATATTCATTGCATTCATTTAGGCATTTTGCATCAAGTCAAAAAGCACTATTGTATTTGACTCCAAATTTTGACAAATGTTTGTCGAAATACTGACAAACTATTGTCAAAATATTGACAAAACACTCATATAAATTTCATCGCTAGTTTTTTGTCACTTTTCGACCAAATTTTAAATGTTGAAACCACGACCCAACATCATTGGTCATCGCCATGAAAAATGGAACCAATATTCATCAGAAAATCGACGCAAACTTCGTCCATCTAGCGATGAAAAATAACCACAACATAATGCGAACTGCATCTTCGAAAGTGTTGAAATAACATCAAACATTCATCAAAATTTTGACAAACATCTTACGATGAACTATAAAACTTCTGATGAAATTGTTGTACATGCGACGAAAATATCGTCGAAAGTGCGATGAAAATATCATCATATCTACATTCAAATTGCATTTATAATATGTATTAGGTCTGAAATCAAGTCTAAAAGTATTCATTGCATTCATTTAGGCATTTTGCATCAAGTCAAAAAGCACTATTGTATTTGACTCCAAATTTTGACAAATGTTTGTCGAAATACCGACAAACTATTGTCAAAATATTGACAAAACACTCATATAAATTTCATCGCTAGTTTTTTGTCACTTTTCGACCAAATTTTAAACGTTGAAACCATGACCCAACATCATCGGTCATCGCCACGAAAAATGGAACCAATGTTCATCAAAAAATCGATGCAAACTTCGTCCATCTAGCGATGAAAAATAACCACAACATAATGTGAACTGCATCTTCAAAAGTGTTGAAATAACATCAAACATTCATCAAAATTTTGACAAACATCTTACGATGAACTATAAAACTTCCGATGAAATTGTTGTACATGCGACGAAAATATCGTCGAAAGTGCGATGAAAATATCATCACATGTATAGCAACTTCGTCGGAAGTTTTATGGTTCGTCGCAAGATGTTCGTCGAAATTTCGACAAATGTTCGATGTTTTAAAAAAAAAACTATTTGTTCAAATGTATGCTATTACATACATTTGAACAAATTTTGTAATTCCTATTATTGACCTATTTTTTTAATTCCTATTATTGACCTATTATTCGTGCAAATTTTTGTGCTATGTTGTTGTATTTAAGGACATTCTTTATTCATTTGAAAATGATGAAGAGGATATAATAATCATTAGAAGAGTATTTACATGAGAGCATTACAATAAGATCCTAATTGCATTGTTATCATTACATCATCATCATCATAAACATACTATATGTTTGTTTGTCTTTGATCTTGGTTCATTATCACTTGTGGAAATGGAATGAAGACTATATTGTTGTTATGGAAGCGGGCCAACTTGTAGAAATGGGTACACATGAGGAGTTATTAATTGCCAACGGCTTGTATGCTCATTTGAGCAAGGCAGGACCTCTACTCATAGGCTTTATGAGATGATATTTCAGACACCTGCAAGCATTAATCAAGAGGGAAATATTTTGGGTAGTAAGGCAATATTGAATTTAGGAATGATCCTACTTTAGGAGTTCTTCTAGATGGTGAGAATATCAAAAGCCTTAAAATTGAATGGTTAAGAAGCCAAATTGAATTGGTAACACAAGAACCTACTCTACTGAGCTTGAGCATTAAGGAGAACATTATTTATGGACGATCTACAACTTTCGATGAAATTCAAGAGGCAGAAAATTTTGCACATACCCACACATTTATCACTTCACTTCCTAAAGGATATGAAACCCAGGTTGGTAGTAATGGATTGGCCCTAATAGAAGAGTAAAAGATAAGCTTGCAATTGCAAGGGCTGTGCTTTGCAACACACTCCACTAAACAAAAACTTTGTTGTTGTGCAGGAAATACTACAACATGCATGTGGATAGTGCAACTATTTTTGTACTTTTCGCACTACAACAGATTGAACCCGTTTCTGGGCAAGTTGTAGCTCTTGACTTGTGTCATACTCAAGAATTGGCATATCATATTTGCCATAAATTTGAGAGGTTTATCACCATTTAATGTAATTGAAGGTGGTTGTATTCCATGGTGGATGTCCATGAGATTTTCAAAATGACCCCTCATGATAAGCAAGTCATGATGTTCTCAGCGACTTTGAGCAAGGTCATTCGACTTGTCTACAAGAGATTCATGCAAGATAACGAAGTTTCCTTAGAGGTAATATAGAGTTGCATTTTCTATGGTGGTTAACTTACATTCATTGCACATAGTAGAGACTTTGGGTTTATTTCTTTCCAACTCATGATGCAGCTGTGGAATGTGTAAATGGTTTGAGCAATAGTGAGCTTGGAGAAGCGGACAATAAGGTGAAGGTAGGACTATCTAAGCCTCATTGGAAAGGAAGATTAATGAAACATGGTGTTAGAGGAGACTAAGTTTTTACAAATACTAGCACCAACATTGTTTCATCTAAAAATTCTTGGAGTGCATCTCCTTTTCAAATTAAATAAACATAAAAATGCTAAGAACATTTTTTAAAATTAAATAAACATATTGTGGATTTATATATGTTTGGCGCATGAATGACTTTAACCACTAAATATAATTAAAAATCACATTACCGAATGTTGATGCATCAAGAGGAATTGAGAGTTTAATCCAATTATCTAAATCATTACTAAGCATTAGAACAAAGATTAAGAGTTAAATCCCATGATCTGAATCATTACTAATTATAAACATTAGAATGGAGTGAGTCACTAGAACCCCTAATAAGAAATATTGTGTCAATGTATGAAACATTAATGACTTCATTAGTTGAAATCCTCCATATCATTAATATATGTTCATCATTAATATATGTTTAGAGAGAATTGTTAGAGGCTCTAATCGAAACCCAAAATTGAAAAAAATAATAAAACAAATCCCTTATTATTACAACTAAAACTAAGAAAAGTATTTTATAGCACCCATAGTAAAAATGTTTACCATAGGATGGATGCATGCATGTAGGGCACAAATCCATCTCCACAAAAACAAAGATATGATTTCCACAGTGCAGAGATGCCCACATTTGATTTAGGTGATCTGACTGACCAAACATACACTATCAAAAAGACGTATGAATGGCTAATTAGTCACCAAATATCACATTAAAGGCAAATTAAAACTCTAAGCAAATGGTTGAATCACCCCTCCCCTGTAAAACAGCAAGCTTACAAACTTTTTACACTTAAAACAAAAATGTAGATGTTAACAAGAAACAACAGAGCCGTTTCACCAAAAACTAAATGCGTCGTTCCACCAAAAATGACAATCCAATACAAGTCTATGGCACTTCGTAATGAAATGCATTACAATAAAAACACAGAACACACCCACACACCCACACAACGTAATAAAACAAAAACCTTTCTAAAGGGTCAAAATCGTAAAATAGAATGCAAAATAAAAAAAGTAGTCAATTGGATAATCTTTTTGGATTTGATTTTCTAGAATTTCAGATCATATTCTATAATCCATATGGAATATAGCTTAAAATCAAGACTTTAGATCATAGTCTCCATAAAAATGAATGGTTATATGAACTATAAAGTATGATCTGTTTAAAAATTCTACAGAGTCAAATACAGAAAGATTATTATGAAAAAAACATTATTATTACAGAATTCTACAATCAAATCTAAAACAATTACTAAAAATCTTATAAATTTAAAAGTATACCGTCCCAAATTTTCCATCACCACCTATTTGTTTCCCGTGGCATCTCCGGTATCAAAGACATGTCGACTGCCTCTCAAATTAATACCCGGTGCATGGCTTAATTTTTTTTTTATGAGAATAAACCCTCTTAAATCCCTAATTTGCAAAAACACAGATAACACAGACACAAAATATCCTGTTGCGATGCTTGTTGAGCAGACCTAGTATAGTTCCAATGATCCATTTTCCCTTCCTACTCTTCTTGGATAATGATATAGTGTAATATAACTGTGAAATTTAGATTGAAAAAGAAGCCAATGTATCGATATATGTATGCTAGTGCATATACGAGAGCCATTGTATAATACATACATACATCATCAATATATATTTGAGGGAAAGAAAATGGAAGGAGATTCTGATTTTGCTATACAGATCTCGCTTCCCTTACACCCAAGAAATTTTCTTGATAATGTCCGCTCCAGCAACAACTGATCACATAAAAGACATATTGCGTTACGGATACATCTTACTTGCCTAAACTTCCCTGGCATCCAAAACTTATAAACCCTAGGCAGCATTGCCCTAGACTGAAACCCTAACTGCTCGACCGTCTACTCAAGACACTTCTGCTGGTGACAAGAAAAATAAGAACCCTAAATATGAGAGGAATGAATAAAAGATGGTTTACAACCATAACTAATGCTTCTGAAACCCTAAACCTATAACTAATTGCAAACCTATCATCACTAGAGACAATGAATGATAGTTTCTACAGCCCTACCCCATGCTTCCAAAACTCTAAATATTGCTAATGAAAAAACCTAACAAGGAAAAAGGGCAAAGCATTTTGGAAACTTCAAGGCTTACTACGCTCTGGCTTTCCTCCTGCCCTCTTGGACTAAGCTATGTGTGCTCCTACGCGCGCGTATTGATATGCAGGGTTTTCGCTCCTCCAAATTCTTCTTGATCGCTGGTATTGACCTTTCACTTCTCCAATTTGACGAGCTACAGCCTGGAAAAAAGGTTTCGACCAAGGTTTTAGAGTATGTTAATTAAAATGAAAATTATGGCGCCATTTAGGTTTTAATATTCTACGTAGTTAAGTATATATTAGCTATATTTTACATAATAAATAATGTAATTATTCTACCTATTATAATTATATATTATATTCTTTAACAAAATTATTAAATACATATAAAATTATTATAATTAATAATTAATAATAAGTATATTTTTATATAATACAAAATGTAATTAATATAATATATATTTAATATAGTAGTAATATTAGACTAAATTATATATAATATAATTATACTTATTATTATATAATAGTATATATAGGCTTTTACCATTACACTATAGTTGGTTTACCATTAAATGGCAGTTGAAACTTGTTTTCCAACGACACAATAGTGGTTTCCAAGCATGAGATTTGTTTCAAGCTCAAATCTCACAATATATGTAGCCTATTAGCTAATACAAAGAGAGAAACTAAAAAGATAGAGAATGATAGAAAGAGATGAACTTAGATAAATAGGGAGAGAGAGAGAGAGAGAGAGAGAGAGAGAGAGAGAATGACAGAGAGAAATATAAGAGATACAAAGGAAAAGAGAGAGAGGGAAAAGAGAAACTAAATTTTGATTGGTTGTTTCATGTCAACAATCCAAGGATGGCATGTGTCCTTGGGGAGTTATGCTCAAGGTAGCATGCCATTTGATTAAAGATATGATAATTCTCCTTTAAGACCTCTTCAATGTACCCATTGCACACTTAAGGAGACAAAGATATGGAGAGAGAAAGAGAGAAAGAGAAAGGAAGAGAAAAGGGAGAGGGAGATAGAGATAAGATATAGATAGGTGGAGAGAGAAAAAAAGAGAAAGAGAGCAAGAGAGAGGAAGAAAAATGAGACAAATGAGGAGCAACTTAGATAGAAATAAAGGGATAAAAAGAGTGATATGGAGAAAAAAAGAGAGAAGAGAGAGAAACAAAGATAGAGATAGAGATAGAGATAGAGATAGAGATAGAGATAAAGATAAATAGAAATAGAGAGATGAAGATGGAAACAGAGATATAGAGAGATGGATATAGAGAGAGATATGTAGAGATATAGAGGAATAAAGAGGGACAAAGAAAGGTAGAGATAGTGAGGTAGATAGAGAAAAATAGATAAAGAAAAAGAGAGAGAAAAGAGGAGAGATACATAGATAGAGATAAAGTCACATAAAGAGATAGGGAGATAAAGATAAATAGAGGGAAGAAAATATAGAGAGAGAGGGAGATAATGAGAAACATACAAATAGAAAGGGAGACAAAGAGATAGAGAGAGGTAGAGAGATAAAGAGATAAGGATGAATAGACAGAGATATAGGGAGGGTGATTGATATATCTCTCCTTGTCACTCTCTATATCTCCCACTATTTATGCCACTCCCTCTTCCCCCCTCTATCTATTGAGCTATCTCTCCCTCTCCCCCCTTTCTCTCTCATTCACTCCACCTCTCCTGCTCTATATCTCTATCTCTATTTCTCTTTTTATCTCCCTCTCACTCCTCGCTCTATCTCTTTCTATCCATATCTTTCTCTACCTCTATCACGATCTCTTTCTCTTTCACCATCCCCCTCTATCTCTCTATATGACCCCCTTTCTATGTCTCTCCCTCTCCCTCTATATCTATTGAGCTATCTCTCCCTCTCTCCCCTATCTTCTTCTCTCTCTCCCTCTCTACATATGGCTCTCCCTCTCCCCCCTCTTATTTCTCTCCCTTTTCTACCTATCTATCTCCCTCTCTTCTCTCTCCTCTTCAACCTATCTCTCCCTCTCTCCCCCTCTTCTCTATCTCTCCTCCTCTACCTATCTATATCCCTTTCTCTCCTCCCCGTCTCTATCCCCCCTCTCTATCTCTCCCCATCTCTCCCTCCCTATCCCCTCTCTCTATCTCACCTCTCTTCCTTTCTCTTCCCATATATCTCCATCTCTCTTTCTCTTCCCATATCTCTATCTCTCTCTCTTTCTCTCCCCATCTATCTCTATCTCCCCATACTCATTTCTCCCTTTCTCTATCTCTCCTTATTTCTCTCTCCCTCTCTCCATCTCTATATACTTATATCTAATTCTTTTTGTTTGTCTATCTCTTTGTCTCTCTCTCTCTTTCCCTCTCCTCGCTATATCTCTTTATATCTCTATCTCTCTATCACTCTATCTCACCATTTATATCTCTTTATCTCTTCATCTCCCTCTCCCTCTATATCTCTCTATCTTGTCTTCACTATCTCTCCCTCTTTTTATCCCTATCTCTCTCTATATTTATCTCTCCCTCTACCTATATCTCTCTATCTATATTTTGTCTCCCTCTTCCTCTCTCACTCTATCTTCATCTCTACCTCTATTTTCCTCTCTCCCCCTTTATCTCTACACATGTCTGCCTCTCTCTATCCATCCATCTATCTCCTTGATCCCTATCCCTCTCTATATATTTATCTCTTCCATCTCTATCTATCCCTCTCTCCTCTTTCTCTTTATCTCTCCCTATCCTTCTCCACTCTCCTCCTCTCCATATCCCTCTCCTTCTATATCTCCATCTCTATCTCTATCTTCCTCTCTATCTCTATCTCCTTAGCCCTCTATCTCTCACTCTTCCCCACTCTATCTCTCCCTCTTTCTATCGCTACCTCTCCATCTCTCTCTCTCCCTCTCTCCTTATTGCAAGCATAACATGAGCCTATTGGTAATGGAGCTTGATCTTCTTCCTAATTCAGAGGTTTTATTTCAATCATGTTTGCATCCCTGTAAGTGGATGCATAGTTTATTTGAAGCTATGATTTCTCCATTGAGACCTTTGTTGCACAAACAACATTAGTTGCTAAATTTCCTACCAACTGACCTCATGTACTGCATAAATGTATGCAAAAAATAGACCAAAATTTATCCTAATTGAAATTCCACACTTTTTTGGCGTGCCCATTGGACACTAAGGTGTGATTGCTAGTTAAGTTTGATTTGTATGTTTTATTTCAGAACTAGAATGGTAGAGATAGGATAGAATAATACCATTGGTTGAAAAGTCATTGTAAGAACCTTAAATTTATACCTTAAACCTACAAGATAAAGCTTATAATCAAAACATAAATCTAACACTTAAAACTAAAAACTATTGTATTTTGTGATAAAACAACCTTGTTTTACCTTAGTAAAGATGACTTATCTACTTGTTACATGATTAGGGCATAGTATTTGATGGGACCTACAATAAAACCCTTATGAATACAATGGGGGGTTTGTAGAAAGAGAAGACTATGTATGTGGTATTTCTAAAGTGGTACTTGGTTCAATTATGTGATGGTCAAGTAACACAAATCAATGCAAGATGATATCATTGGATGATTATTAGTTGGCTAGTATATTATTACTAGATCAATATTCAAGAGAAAATTGATAGCTAAGTACTTGAATTTTATTTTATTGACACTTGATAAATGCAAGATTATAGAGGTATTATGTTTCTCAATTGAAGTAAAGAAAGTGGTTGACATGGAAGTAAAATATTTTAGAAACTCATAAATGATACATATATAGATATATCTTCTTTATATTATCCTTTTAATTAGTTATGTATCTTCAAATATAAAAAATTAAAAGAAATCCAATGTGTATCATCTAATAATAACTTATAGAAAATATCAAAAAGATCAATAATAAAAAAATATTTATTAACTAAGAAGCCATGCAAGCATACAATAGTATATGTTGGTAAAACTATAATATATACAAGAAAGCAATATATGCATACAATGTCACATGTTAGTAATACAAAACACATGTCACTATGCGGGGTCAACATGAGGAAATGCTAATTTTTTGGGAATGAAATAACCAAAGATATGATCAAAGAATATCTAATCATAAATAGTCGTAGAGTAATTAGGATTTGATCATATGGAAATTTCTAGGAGAGCTACAATAGTTGTCGAAAAAGTGACAAAAATCACTGATTGTAGAAATTTTGACAAAAATCATTGTTCATCAAAATTTTGATGAACGTCGGGCACAAATTTTTAAAAAACTTGAAAAGTAACATTAAGTACCAATGTACCCGACGATTCATCTAATAGTACATCTTTCGTCGAAAAGTTTCATCGTATTTTGCAGTCAAATGAGTTAGTGAAGTTAAACAATTACATTGTTTTGTGTCAAAAAGTCATAAAAATTGTTATTTTTAGATTGGCATATTAGGATCATTCAATCGTTGTATTTTACATCTATAAATTGTGCATCTAGAAAAATATTCATTTATTTCTTGAAATTTTTTAAAATTATTGCATAAGTTTGCATGTTCTCTTGCATTATCATAAATCAGTAAATTTCTAGAAAAATATTCATTGTCACGCCTACACACACACAAAATAGAAACCTCAAAATAGTATTACAGACTCTCAGACTTTGAAATTTACAAAAAACTATATTGGACATAGTCGCCCTGGGCACCCCTGTCTAGCTAATTTTGATTCAATTTTTTGTCTGACCTTTGTCTCTATGTCTATTTCTACTTTCTAATTTTTTCTCTTGTCTATTTTACTGTGATTGTTTTGTAATTTAGTGTTTATAGTCGGCATACTGATAGGGACAGGGTTGGATTGAGACAATCATTGCCTCAATGCTCCGGGTCTCACCTTGATGAATCCCTTTGGTGTCACTCTCCACCACTCAACCTATAGGTCCTTTACTGTCTAGGCACCCATGGTTCTTCTTGCCAACCCTGCTATCATTTCTAGTTTGCAACTACCAAGCCAAATCTTGGTTCTATGACTCCATTCTTCCTTAGCCTTTTATGCATCCAAAAGACTAATCCTCCCTCAATACATAAATGGTTCTTGCAAGGGTGAGGGAATGTTTTCCAAAGCTCCAAAATAGTCTCCTAGGGTTCCTAAAACTTCACTTAGACTCCATCTTGCCAACGCTTGCATGAAGCCTATTCCACAGGTTTAGAAGGCTAGTAGCCCTTGAGCCAATTAGGCCTCCAACTTTAAGAAAACTGATGATTACTCACAAATTTCTAAATAACCACCCAAAATATCTTCAAGACTATTGGTTCACTTGATCATCACCTTAATATTTTAACAGTCTCAAGCCCTAACTGTCCGTACAGTGCTTAGTCTTGAAAATGGACAACAAACTAGGGTTTCAAAACTTTAAAAAGCTGATTTAAGACTGTCAGAAAAATCTCCTAGCAAATGGATTGAAAAAACCTCTCCCCGATCACCATGCATAGTCAGGACCCTTTCCTAAATCCTCAAGAAATAATTTTTCAAAAAGCTTCTTTCCCCTGCAAATAATCCCTGTTGTCCTATAGCCTTTCCTAGCCGGGCTTTCACTATCTCGCCTAGGGTAAGGCTTTTCTCATAGCTCTTGCAACCAAAAACAATCTAACACACACCATATTTACAAGCATGGAGGTAGGTCACATTTCCCAAAAGGCTGTACAAATTTTACGGTGGAAAGGTGCTCTAAGCCTCCATCTTTTCAACACCGCCTGATTCAGGCTAGAAAACACATGATACCAAAGTATTTACAAATGCAAGTTGAAAACACACTACAAAATCAAAAAGAAAGGCTTCCCAAGATTTTATAAGTCTAACACTATGTACTGCACACAGCAAAATAACAGAATCACACCATTAGAGATCAGTTTCAACACAAAATACAGGAAAATTGTCTTTTCAACATTGTTTTCTTCAATTTCTGAAAACACAGTCCGTACAAAAACTTCTAACCCTGCACAAAGGTCGAGGCCACATTTAAATATGCCTCCCAAAAATTTAAGCTTCTTTGGTCGAGGCTTAGATGACCTAAAAATGCATTTTTGTAAAACCCAATGTGTTTTCAAACACTTAGGCAATTTTTACAACTTAGCCAAAATGAAGAGTTAAAACTACTTAACTCTTGTTAACCTCCTTCCAACTAATCAAAACCATCCCTTAGATCACCACTAATGGTCTACATGACCTTATGAGGAAACATGAATAACATCATCCAGATCAACCAAATGCCAAAAAGGCACAACAAAACAAAAACTCACTTCCAAAAGCTCCTAATGACCTAGGTGCTCCTGCACCACATACCTAGTTCTTTGAAAATCGTATGTGAATGAGATTCACAACATGGTGTCCTATTGTTAATACTCTAGTGGGACATAGTTGCAGACTTATGACATCCCACACAATTGTTACATTTTTTGTGGATCCCAATTCCTCCAACTCTTTCACGCAAGGTAAATTGTTAATACCTAACCCATTTTGGACTTCATCCCTAATCTTACCATACCCATGGAAATGTCACAATCAAGCACCTTTCTGGATGTTGAGAATATTGTTTCCCATGTGCTTAACGACAAACTAAAAAAATTGGACAAATACTTAGAGGGATTAAAAGAATACTTAAGCACTAAATCCTTAGGGGAAAAATAGTGCCTATAGTGGATAACCTTATAAAATTGATCAACAATGCTCAAGGAATAGAGGTTTTGTGTAGCCTAGCTCATATATTGGACACTAACATCCCTGCGGTAGCTAGTTGTGCTCAAGAATTAGGATACAATCAAAGTCAAGGAGGAAAACAAATTTCCCTCCCCGCAACTATACCTTCTATTCCTACATTCATATTTCCAACTGTAGCTTCAACGATGCAACACACTAATGGCACAAGTCCAAGCTTAGGGATTTCTAGTGGGAATCCCTTTAGTTTCATGACCTCACATATGAAACCTCAATATTCTTTACCTCTCATAGTGCAACAAAGTAGTCCACCAAATATTTACATGATCCCACCATATTCACCAAATTCCCAAAACAAGTCAAACAACAATTCATACATCAATCAACTTTTGCAAAACATAACCTCACTTCAACAACAAATTTCAACATTGATTCAAAATCAAACTAGAAAACCACCACAATATCTTAAGAGGAGCACGTTGTCAATAAATTTTTTTTAAAACACCAATGCCACAAAACATAAACATTCCTATATTTGAGAAGTAAAATGGAAAATGATATCCTAACAATCATGTATCAACTTATTTGATATTTTTTAGTGACTTCATCTTTGAAGATAAACTCCTAGCTAAGCTCTTTCCAAGTTCATTGAAAGACATGGCCTTGGAATGGTTTTACTCATTGTTGAATAAATCTATAGATTCATTCAATAAATTAGTTGATGGATTCCTACAACATTTCCAAGCAAACATAGGCCCTGAAATAACATTGAGTGATCTAGTACATTGAAAACAAGGGTTCAACACAAAAAAGTGAAAAACTTTATAAGGCGATATTAGTTGCTTTATTCAAAAATAAACTACACTCTTCCTAATGTTGATGTTCAAATGGTATTTCTAGGAAATTTACAACCTAGCATTAGGGATAAGATATTATTGATGAAATATCCATCCTTTACATATTTTTGTATGGCTCTTTATGACTATCAAAATTTAGTTAGTCAATATGAAGGTGCACCTTCATCGACTCCTACTGATCAATCTAAATATATGCCTCAAAAATAATAGTCAACCATTCAAAAAGAAAAATAAGAGATTTATCAAGATAAACACACATCAAACAACTACTAATATTGAACCATAAGTTGCGGTCACAAGTTCAACTCCTTATTAGTTTAGGCCAAGAGATACACAATTTACCCAATATCCTAACTCCTATCACTTTATCATGTTTCAATTGTTAAGAAAGAACCTAATCCAATTACCTCCAATTAGACCTGTGGACAAGACAAAACCTTTAGTACCAAATTTCAACCCAAAGGCATTTTTTCAATATCATCGTACACTTGGAGATGACATGGGACGATGCATGTGACTTAAAAATAAAGTGTAGGACTTCATCGGTTCTAATCACATACAGTTGGTAGATGTTAATGATAAAGGAAACAATTATGTAGCTCCACACAATCAAAATTTTCAAATTTTCACAAATCCAATGCCAAATCACACATCCAACTTTTTGTAAGCTTGTGATGACAAGAATGATGTTGAGAATGATCTAAATGATATGGTTAACCTAATAGATTTCCAACCTTGTAAGGTTCAAACCAAGTTTTGTTACCCGACATTGCTTTCACACATATTGATGCATCTATACATGCGCTAGATAGTCCTCTCTATATCGCCAGATGTATCAATGATAAATCTACACAAGGAATACTCATTAATCCTATGTGCATAGAGAATATGATTACTGAGGAATTTTTTTATGTTCATGAGCTTTATCAAGATTCTTATGAATAATCAATAGCATGGCTAAAACCTCATGATGGTTTTGCGCACCCTACAATAGGTTGGATCACTCTTCCTCTTAAATTTTGACCTAAACAATTATATGTATCATTCTCCATCATCTCGATGTTGAACCAATTTCTTGTAAAGATAGGTTTCCCATTGCTATGCTCCATGAATGTAGCTCCATTGATAATCCATAAGTGCATAAAGTTCCCATTTGAAAATCAAATATATACAGTGCATCATAGTGGGTTTAATCATGTGGCCTCCTATGGAAACTTTTCATTAGACTATTTTTGGCCCTAAATAATGAAACCTATTAAACCTTGTGAGGACTTCATTTTTAGGTCATATCAAAAATTTAAGGAAAAGCACATAACAAAAATATCCCTTAGCAATATTCTTGAGAATTACAAGGATATGGTTGTTCCTCCCACCCCACAAGTTGTGGATGAACCCATGTCCAAAGAAAATTCTCTTCCAAGTTCACAAGGTATTTATGCTAGATTTCCTCCACTAATATCATACAAAAGACCAAGACAAATGATTACCTTTGTGCCACCAAAAGAGAAACAAATTTATAGACTTAAAGAGAAAGGAGCCTCCCAACCCTCAATGGTTCCTTCAGTTCCTCAGGCCCCAAGGGAAGAAAGGAGACCAATGGTTGAGAAACCCACTCTTACCCCTTTGCAAATTGAAAATCACACAATAAGAAACAAAAATTCTAAAGAGCATAGGCATAGAATTTGTGCTATTGCTCGTCAATTGGGTGAAAAAAATAAAACATTACTTGATGATCATAACACCTATGCAAACAAATCAAGATGAATTGCAACTTTCACCAAAACACGACATTGAACCTTACCATGTCCCAACCAAAAAAAATAAGGAAACAAGAACATACAACTAATATTGTCATTAAACCAACCATTATGATAAATTTGAATGATGAGAATGAAGATGTTAAGATTGATGAACAAGTCCATAAAGAACTATCTTTTTTGTTTTCAAAGTCTATGGATTTAGATGGGGGAAACCATGGTGATCCTCCTGATGAGGGAAATTTACCACATGTTGAACCTAGTGATGCTCCTAGTATGAAAATTTTAGTCCCTTTGGCTAGTTGTCCACCTTCCATATATGATGAACAAGATTAGGATGCAAACAATTTTCTTATATTGGCTTACATGTGTAGTGCTCCTTCGTGTTTGTCTTATATGTATCATTTGTGTTTGCTTGCACATGATGTGATCTCTCATGTTGTGTTGCTTGGCATGTCTTTATGTTTGTGAGTTTTCTTTGGAGGACCCTCGTTTCTCTATTAGCGCAAGGATACAAAGGAAACAAATTTTTTGTGGCATCCATATATTTGTATCTCCATTCTTCTTTATGTTGTAAACATTATTCTTTATTGTCTTGTGTTTTCCTTTTGGGGATAATGCAAGGTGTTGAGACATTCAGGTTCTTCCATGTTGACCCAAAATTTTATTTATTTTCTCTATGTGTCATTCTTCCATTGTGTTCATAATTCCATGATTATTTGGGGAATGATGTCAATTCCCAGCTCATTTATATTATGGTAGAAAAGATGTATACTAACCTCAAATCTGTGGATCCCTTATGTTTTCTTCTTTTGTGTTGTTTGTTGCATTGCATTGGGGGTAACTCCTTATCATAAGCTAACTTCATTTGGAAAAATATCATCAATATAGGGCTTTCCAAATAATCTCTCATGACCTTATCACATGAAATTTATCATTTTTACACCTTAAATCAATTGCTCACAACATAGTGTTTAGCAATTACTTTAAGGTGGGGGCATACATTCCATTATGTGCTTCACTTTTTTCACACACGCTGGACTTAGTGACACGTTGGCATAAAATTTTGATTCACTTTGTTCACACATGTTGGACTTAGTGATGCATTGGTATAGAATTTTGATCATTTGTGTAGCACCTTATCAAATTTATTGGGACTATAACTCTTAGTATGGTTGACATGGGTACACCCCTAGTGAAAATTGGTCATCACTAGTACTTTTGTGTTTCTGATTTTTCTACATTGTTTTCAAAGGCTCGTCGAGTGAATATCGGACTTCACTAGCCTGCTATGCCTTTCGTTCATGGTTCACCAAGAAAATATAGGACTTTTTAGCCTATGAGTCATTAACACCTTGGGTATGGATCCTATCATAACACAACTTGCTATTCCATGATTATCATACCCTCCTTTTGAATTTATTTTAGTATTGTATATGTTTTGTGTTGTCTTGTTGCATTACATGTGTGGGTGTTCCCTTGCCTTTATGTTGTCTTGTCATAAGATCTTGAATCTTGGGGGACTATGCATCCCTAGATTCATTTTCATCCTATCTCTTCAACATTTAGAAAATCATACCCCTCTTGACATATTTTCTACTTTAGCGTGAGTCTAAGTGTAATTACATGCTCTCACTAAATTGGGGGCTAAATGTAGAGTTGAAAATTATCACCCTTCAAAATTTCACACTATGTTTTGCTCCCTCCTAAGTGTATGGACCTAATTGTGCATCTAATGTACTAAATTATACATTCCATGGACCATTTGGATATTTATCAAGATAACTCATTTGTAAAATTGAAGCAAACATTTCATATTTTTCTCCTAACACTTTACACTCTACAAAATAGGGCTAGGACACCCCTAGTTTTCCTCCAAAATTTAATATTTTGGAGTTGGCATTTTATTATTTGAATTTCAAATGTCAAATGTCGGCTATTGGTATTTAATTTTTGAGAAACTAGAATTATTGTGTATAAATACCTAGTCATTCACCATTTGAAAACTAAGTGGAAATTATTCGAAATATTGGTGATCAAGAGCACTTATTATCAAGTCAAGAGTAGATTTATTGCAAAATTTCAGCATTGAAGCATCATGTCAAGTTTTATGTGAGTTTTTTCATGTTTATGTTATCATTTTATTTGTGAGGAATAACCCTTGTAGGTCTTCCAAGCATATCAAGCCAATTTGCAAGAAAACCTTGAGAAAATTTGTATGACTTTAGTCCTTCAAGGAATCATATCTGAGTGGTGAGCTACATCTATTGTTGGTTCATCATTCATTTATCATTTAGCTTCTATCCCTCAAAAGGATAAGCTCTCTTTAATTGAAATTGTCATTGTGGAGGTGGAAATAACAACATGGGGTTTGACTGAGGAAAGCCCCTATATGGCACAACCCTTACTCTCTCTTTGAATGTACAGGTTACAGATCTAAAGAAGTTTAGAGGAAAATTAAAGCTCATTTATTCATTGTTGCATTCAAACCTTACAACTTGATAACATATGAAAACTCAATTATCTTAGCACCTAACGAAGATTTGATAGTAAGCACCAAAAGAAGGAAGACTTGGAGCAGACTTTAGAGGACTATGAAATAAGATTCTAGATTGGTCAACTAGGACATAATTACCCTGGGCGACTTGGTCCCCAGAAATCAGCTCCAAATTTATATGCCAGGTGCATAGTACTCTACTCAGTTTGTTCCCAAACTCTGAATTTGTCTGTGACTTTCTAGATTTGTTGTTTTTGCATCAAAATAGGTTATTTGCATCATTTGTTAGTATTATCATTGATTTCATAAAAAAGTCATTTCCAAGTCCTTAAATTTAGATTCTAGGATTGGTTGGATCACCTCGCAGGTTGTAAGTCAATCTTCTATCCTATTCAATTGATCTTGAACTTAATGATAAGAGGTATCCAAATATACCATTATGGAAAAGTAAGCCCTTGTGAAAACACTAGGTAGAGTCCTAGGGTTTCACTTTTCCATCTTATTACACCTGATACAAATAAACCTTAGGTAGTAATAGATATATATGACCTAACTATAAAACTAATTTTCAAAAGGCTTGTAGACACAACAACACCACAAGAATATTTTTTAGTGGTCAATACTGCCTTGTTCAATGAAGCAAAAAAAAATTGCACTTTTTGATTTTGAAAAATTAAAAAATGATAATAACAATTATAGGAGTATAACAAAGTGTAATCACAACTTCCTCCTCCCCAATGCATTTCATCAAAACTAGCTACTCCTCGAGAAATTTTAGTTAACACAACTATTATGGAAAATGTGATATTATCCTAAGGATGGAGTTGGAAGAACAATTGAATAAGACCATAAAGGAAGAAAGGGAATCTAAGGAAGGAAATATAAAATCAATCAAACTTGTTATGAAATAATAGGATATAGATTGAAAAGAATCCTAAGGAGATTGGATGATACATGGTCTAGGTATAGCAACTTGAGAAATTATCATGCTAGTTTCTTGCAAAATGAAGAAAGTTTGAAAGATGTACTAAGAAATTCGATTTCAAGAATGCCATTGATGGGGGAGATGCATAATATAATTTCCAAATTTGATCCTAGTTCCCCTAGAGAATTAGAAATTTCCTATTCAATGATATGATTGCTAGGAGACATATCAACTTATCAAACCAAGTTAGATATTCAAATAAAAAATAAGTCTAATTCTTTTAAAGTGTTAGAGGAATCCTTAATTCTAAAAACTTTGGATGATGATGGGAATTTCAAATATTTTAGCCAATGGAAATTAAATTTCAACAATATTTTTCCCTCTCTAAGAGCTTTGATAATGGAAGGTAAAGAACCAAATTCAACTTTTTTGAACAGCCTAGATAAATTGATCATGTTCAAATCAAGACTAGGGAATTTTATTAAGGAATCTAAAATTATTTTAGATGCAATATATAATGTACATATGAATAAATTATCAAAGTTGATCAAGTTTGAGTGGCCTTCAAAATAAGTATAAGTTTCTTGGCTAGAGAAATACAATGGGTGAATCTTCTTGTCAGGTCAGCACAATCAAAAAAAATTATCTTCATCAAGCTTTTCGATGTCATATGTTCACTACAACAATATCTTAATTTTTTCTTCATTGTTATTGCAACTTATATTGTTCCTCCAAAAACTTTAGAAGTATTAATTTTTTCTCTCTTGTAAAGGGGAATTCATTCAATTAGTGGTTTGTTATACCAATTTTTTATAAAATATTATTTTTTTCCATATGCGAAAATTTTTATTTTGTTCCATAAGCCATGTGTGCTTATCCTTTTCTATAAAAGAGGAGTTTGTATTCTTGTAAAGGGTTTGAGAATTGCAAATTTTAGCAATTATTTTAATTTGTAATGTATTTTTAGGGTAAATATTGTCAAGGTCTATAAAAATTTGTAACAATAGCTTATCTTTGATTACGGAATATATGAATGCATTCTTTCAATATGTATTTATATCCATATTTGTAAGAAAAAATATTTCATGAATAAAATAATTGTTGGTGTAAATAGGTGTTTTACCTATCTAGTCATTAGTAGGTCATATTTACATGTTAAGTTTACTTAGGTCCTATGAGGAAATCTTTCTAGAAGGTGTTAGTTGTCATTAGATATTATCTTATCTTTTGACTTTTAATACATGTGTCCTAGGTAGTTATGATGAGTTGTCACATGTCATAGGATTAAGACACTTTTCATAATCTTGTTTAATCCTATGTCTCACCATGGCTATATAACTAGGTGATTCTCATTTGTAAATCAATTCTATTGGATTTAATTCCATTGCAATCTTGAGCATTTCATATTGATATCTCTTGTGCTTTCATGAAGTTCCTAGATCTTGGGTGGCTATAATCTTCATCCAAAGCTTACATGGTGTAGAGTATTCTATACCAACTCTTACATGGTATCAGAGCCATGTTGGATTGCTTCTTGTTAGTATTTATTGAGAGATCTAGGCTGCAAATCTTGGTGGATCTTGAAAAGTTGAGTATGCTCTTCTCTTGCATCGAACTATGATCTAGAGAATTAGAAAATATTGAAATAAATACTTGATTTTGGGGTTTCCTCTTTGTGACTTTCTATTTTAGACCTTCAAATAGGAGCTTTTTGGTGCAAATATGAGCTCACCCTTAAGTTTAGAGGGTTCAAGAAAGTTAATTTTTTCTTTTGTTTCATCCAAATCGAACATACATGAGGCCAAATATATGAGGGTTTGAAGTTGAAGTGTGGTTACCATATCTGAGAGGTAGCTACAATTTCAGATAAATTTGGGTCAAAACTGACCTTGTCATCGCATCTAGGAGGCCTGAAAACCCCAAGATCAATGGTCAAATTACGAAAATATGAGCATGTCACCCAAATCCTGAGGAAAAAATCTCCCTTATTTGGTTGTATGATCATCATAATTACAGTCGACAGAAAAATTGTACCACTAGTCACAGTCGTCAGTAGAAAATCGGGTCGTAGGTGAAAAGTATTTTTTTAATAAAAAATTCAATTTTTTTCATAAAACATCTTTTTTGAAAATTATATTTAAAAATCAGCTAAAAAATATCACAGGTTTCAATGTACCTTCTTATGTAGGTACCGTAGACCTATCGTACCTACACCGGGTATCAGGCACGACAGTTAGTGCCACATGGAACAACCTCAACCACCACACAGGCACCCTGCCTCATGGGTCCCCTCTCTCTAGTCAATGATCATGAGAATATTTCATTCATATAATTGTTGTCAATTATATTTGCACCCAGCTAAATACAAGATTCAACAATCTACTGAAACATGGAAACCTTCTTCAGATGTGGGTGATTTGAACGAAGAAGGAATCTCCAGAGCGAGTTGGTTCTTCGAATGATTAATTTTATTCTAAGTTTTTTTCTAAGGAAAGGGATAGAGAAAGATGACTGAAATGAAAACTATGACTTAAAATGATTTTCAGGACTTCATGATAACTTAATGATGACTCTGGTTTTTCCCACAAATAGCTTTCAGAAAACAACAGTATTTCAAAATTCCTCATGAACACTAGACACATGAATAATTTGCATGAAGATTCAAACTTAAATACAACATGCAACCTGTATTTTATGAACTTTTTGTACCAAAATTACAATTCTAGGACATAATAAGGATTCTGAAAAACAGAAATCGCAATATAACATCGAACGAAAACTGCAAAAGAAAAAGAATTAAGGAATAGGAGTGTTGATTTATTCAACTGAAGGAGTATGCCATAATCTGAAACTGAGTACCAAAGGTTTACAAGCTCAAAAATGTGTATGAGCAAGAAACTGAAATCTGAACTGAGAAGAAGAGAGAAAGACTAAGTCTTTTCAAAAATATATCTCTCAAGAAACCCTAATCCGAGCTCACAAAGAAGCTCAAGGAAAAAAGCTTCAAATTGTCCCAAAAACTACATAACAGCAAAAAAAAGCACACTGCTTTTATGATCAAACTGGAAAGCCTCTAAAAATAGGCTGAATCTGCTTTAAAAGCCAGAAAAACACCTTATCTCTCCAAGATAAAGCTCAAACTCGACCAAGAGGAAAAAGTCAACATAATCTGCTAAAAATAGCAAGAAATCATAAAACAATTTATAGGGATTGCTTTATGACTCAACTTTACATCACTACAGATTTTACAATTATCTATTTTTTGCAATTAAAGATTGCAAAATCTTTTGCAAATTACATGCTTAATTCATCAATACAATGCTTGATTTTTCCCTTAAAAAATCATAAAAATATCAATGCATATCACTTTCTCTTATCAACATCTCTAATTGATTTCTCTAAAATCAATTAAAACAAAAACCATAAGATAATTGATTTCTTTGAAAATACAAAAACCTAAGTGATCAAAAATCACCCCTAGGTCATAAAATATTCAACATTCATACTCTCATTGTTTTCTCTCAAAAACAATAACATTAAGGTATTTAAGTCTCCAAATTTCTCTAAGGCACAAGGGTGTCAATAAAAATATAAGCCCTAAAGACCTAACACAATGACCTAGGCATATAAATTTTTGGCCTTTCAAACATTAGCTTCATATTTTAATATTCATAGTGCAAGGTAACCCTAATTCGAATTTCCCACATGCTAATGTTAAAGGTGAATATTCAAAGGCAATTATAATGTTGGCTCGAATTAGGGCATGAGACAAAAGAGACCAAACCCTAAAATGATTTCATTTTTCTCAATCATTATTTTGGAAAACTGGTCTCTGGCTGAAAGGATAGCACTGCCACCATGGTTGAGCTCAGACTGTAGCTCGTGTGCTAGAGAAACTTCACCCTCCTCTTCAGATAATCAAATCTTTGACTAGGTAAGCTTGTTTTCTAAAGCATTGTGACTTCTCACTTCATTCTTAAAGCAATAAGGGTTACTAAGTCCGCGACCTACTCATGGTTGTTTCTGATTTTCCTTTATATTCCCTGTGACTATGTTCTTCTTGGTCGACCTGTATGAGCTCAGGTCTTTTATCTGAAAGCTCTATGAGAGAGCTTGCTCACGTATTTTGTCTTCTTCTCTCTACACAAGGTGAGCTTCTTGGTCTATAGCTTTTGTGACTTTACCTCTTGAGTTTCTTGGTCTGTAGCCACGACTAAGAGAGTTTCTAATGCCTTTGTTTATACTCTCTGTGCTTATATTTTCTATTTATGTGTTCTTTGTCTTCACTAGCCACCATGAGATATAGCTCTAATCTTGAAGTCGAGAGCTCCAATGGTTGACCGTGCCATACTCATACATAGAATGAATTTATTTATAAATTCCTAGGCTCGACCCAAAGGAAAAAGTGTATACTCAGCATTCTGAAATAAAACACCATGTGGGTGCTCATTACTTTGAAGAAAACACTGCATTTTGTTTTTCCTATAGCAACACGATGTGGATATATAAAAAAAACTATATTCTAGCTCAAACCCTCTCATGGGTATTGAATAAAAACTGATATTCTCCATTCTGAAGCTCGACCCACCAAAGGAAATTCATATTTTTATACTCTTCAATACAAAACCAGATATGGGTATTCGTTATTCCGAAGAAAACAACCTTACTCTGATACCTTCTCTCACAAAGCTCGACCATTATTACTTCCATCTGTATTCTGTTGCTTATCTTGTAAATATGACAAAACCTTTACCTTGTTGTTCTGATAAAATACCCAATGGGTAAGTTGGAAACCATGAAAATCTGTATGCTTAAATTGGAACCCAAATGTGGGTATTCATTGTTTGTGAAGAAAATACACTCCTTTTTGTATTCCAGCTTCAATTCATGATAATTTTACTTTATCTGCACTTGCAATTGCAAAACTTTAGACATGGCATTTGTATTATTCACTTTTCAACATATGGGTGTTCTTAAAATGAAGAAAAATTGTTCATTTAATCATTTGAAAACCTGGGCTCAAACTAACCCTTTATTTCTGCATTTTGTAAAACATATGATAAAGTTATTTCCATACTTCTACATTTGTCCTTTTGTGAAGAGAAGTATCACTGAATATACTACTGTTGAACATCCTCCACAGGTTCACGAAATGCTAGAACTGTATCTTTCATTTACAATTTCAAATGTCATCCTCATACTGTTTCCTTCTTGCAAACGAAACTCTTCTTTGATTTAAGTCTAAAAATTACTGGTCCATCTCGCTACTTATGCATTCACAATCATGTACTTTCACTCATGCCATATCCAGTATGAGTTCTGTTTGTTCTAGAAATGAGTTTTGTGTATTTAAATCCTTGAAAATAAACATAATTGAGAACAACTTAATGACAGCAACATTCCAGAACAGTGTACTAGTTTACTTTCTTTTCAAAACAGTGATGGATAGCCACCGAATGTTGTATTTGCACCCTCAGCCAAACTGGAACTGACTGTTTGATTTATCATCTGAATGCATCATTTGTTCTTTCATACTCCTGATCTTCAACCTGGCACTCTTCATGCATTTTTATGCTCCATTTCTAATAAATTTGTTCCATGCATTTACTTTCTCTTGAGATGAAAATTGAAACAAAACTCTTCATTAAGGCATAATGTATCCCTGTTCACTATCCTTGGTTGTGAGAAAGAACATTGATGAGCTGAACCTCGCATAACATATGATCATGATGAACAAATAACACTATAGTAAAAGAATGTGAACCATACAGCAATGTTTGATATAATTGTACTTAGTTAGATGATCGAGTAGATTAAACTCACTGTTCACCTGTAGCTTTTAGAAATCATTAACCTGATTGTTATGAATGCACAGTTAGTTTAATAGCTTGATAGATAACTATGTTGTATTCTTTCAATTGTATATCACTCCTTTTCCTAATGGATATGATGATGTAATTACTATCTCTTTATCAACCCACTTGTAATGAATAAGGGCAGCATGCTGAGCTCTACCCTTGTGGGAGCCCGTTTTTCTCCACATGCTTGGTCTTCGAATAATAAACAACATCATGATTTTACCTATACCTACACAAGGAAACAAACAATGTTAGAATAAAAACAAGATATGATAATCATACTGATGTTTCTCCTTCAGCTTATTTCTTTGCACTTTCACTTGATTTTTTTAGCGCATGATTAGTAGTAGGTTGCACTATTGTTGGTGATTCATGTAGGTATCTTCATAATCAGAGCCTCTGGAATCTCCCTCTTTCCTCTTATAGGTCAACGGAGCTCGAGAAGACAAAGGTGCACCATTTCCGTGTCGACCGTCGGCCAATCAGGCAATGATGATTATGTAGTTACTTATGTGATTTCTTCTTTCGCATCTTCCATAGTGTAGTGTGCTATTAGTTATGCACTGTAATAGTCCCATCCACGGCTTGTGTGGATATTTGATTTCATTTTATACTTTTCATTTTGAAAAGAAAATGTATTTCAATGCAATGTTGTATTATCATTTGGATTCTCGCAATCAAATGAAACTATGTAAATATGAATTATTTCATGAAATGAACGAAAGCATTTTGAAATGATTTGTTGCTTATATGCTCAATTTTGTACTTCATTTAATTGCAAAGCATTGAATAGCACTTCTGAAACTTAGTTTCCTTTTAAATGCACAACTGTCACTTAACGAACAATGAACAAAGTGCAAACAACACTCAAGCATAATTTGTAATTTCACCTTAAGATATAACAATGTTCAGCCAGCTCCACCAATTGAGCTATAGCAAAAATTGGTAACAATAATCATAGATTCTTTACAACTCCGGTGATAGAATATTCTAGTTTGAAGAGAATATTTTGATGGTTCAAAAGGATATTCCTTGATGGGAATTAGACTGTCAAATTTAATCTCATAATATACTAAAATTATCACTACATCCCCTTCTTGGACTATTGAGTCCTTGATTAGGGACTCTAAGGATATTCTTAATTCTTTTGATGAGTATTACATCTCTCATATTTTAAGAGAGGATAATGGGCTAGCGGATATCTTCGCTAATATTAGAGTTAGAGGTGTTAGGGAATAGGGTTTGAATGACCCCCTCCCTATAGAGGCAATAGCAAGTATTAAAATGATTTCCAAATTTAAATTGCTTAAGGATTTATTATGGCTTGAGGCATGCATGCCAATCTTCATGTGGCCGATGATTATGTGGAAGTATGGTAAGCTTGATTTGAATCGAGCTAATGGTACAGTGGCTGAAAACCGTAGGGAACGAAACTCTATGATTTTAATTCCTATTTTCCTTATTTCCATTTTCACATAGATTCTAGGCACTCCTTGCATTGTCTTCTTGAGGTTTCTTCTCATTGTGTTCAGAGCTCTCAAACTTTTACACTCTGCAAATTTTTTTGAAATGGGTGGAGATAGGAAACGCATGGAGCCCTTCTCTTGTGAGGTTGTCAAGAAGAAGTCAAAGGTTTGGCAGGTGTTGGAGAAAGGAGGGTTGAATCCTCACCTAGAGAGATTGCATGGTAACAATCTACAGACAACGACATTGTTTGCAAAAGCTTGGAATAATAGGGTGTTGAAGCTGGGCGGAACGGAGTTTGATGTGAATGAAGAATTTATAGCAAATATCACTGGTTTGGCCATGGATGGTATGAAATTTTTTAGAGACAAAAAGGAGTCACAAACTGCTATGCAAATCTTCTTCAAGGGGGATGAATCTAATGACTTGAAGACTGTGAGGAGTGGGGGCTACCAGAGAAGCTCTCTTAAGGTGTTGTGGGGAGATGTGGCCGAGGAACTCATGTGTTATATCACCTTGGAAGGTTGCTTCTCCACAGTAAATTCCTACCATTTCCTTTTGCTTAATCATTTCCACCACAAGAAAAGGATCTCTTTTCCATATTATCTTCTGACATCTCTAGATTCTGGTCTCAAGGACCATAAGAAAAACCCCAAAAATCCTATTTTGCATGTGGGGTTAATCCTTTAAACTTCTAATTATGCTAAGTCTTTTGAGGTGGTTAAGCCAATTATTACCCCGAAGGGCAAGCAGTCTAAGCTAGTGGAGGAGTATGAGATTGTCTTAGAAGAGGAGCCACCTAGTAAAAAAGGGAAGAAAAGGAAACTTATTTTGGAAAAGGAGTCAAATTCTGAGGAGGATGTGGACTTTGTCTTGGACTTTCTTGCATCTTTGGAGGTGGGTCCTCAACCCCCTACTGTGGGAAAATCTAAAAAAGGGGAGTTGGGCCCTAACAAGGGCTATGAGACTTGTAGTGATGAGATGGTTGTTGTTTTGTTGTGTAGTGGTGTGAAGGAGAAGAATGATCTCTATGGTGAAGCGTATTCGCCACCCCCCATGACCAAGCAGAAGAAGGAGCTGGAGGAGGGAAGTAAGAAGAAAAGGGTTCTAAGGATTGCGAGTCAATTACTGGAGAGGGTATCTCCCCTCACGATCACAAGTGGTCTGGATGATAATGATTCCCTGAATGTGAACCCATATTTGCAGCAAAAAGGTAAGGTTGGGGTTGTTGGTGGTCAAGCTATTGTGGAGACCCAGGCTATGGACCTGGAGCAGATGAAGAAAAGAAAGGTTGTGGCTGAGAAGATTGTGAATTGCATCCACAAAATCAAAATGTTGGTTGTTGTTGGGAAAGGTAAGGAAGTCTTTGCCAGTCAGGATAAGGTTAGCTCCTCTGAGGAGGAAGATGTTGCAGAGAAGGGGGTTTTTAATTTTGATAGGGAAGACATTTATGATGTGTTGGGAACTGCTAGAGAGGGTTCCATTGTTTTGTTCAAAAAAAATTTCCTCTGTTCAAAACCAAATTGATGAATTGTTTAATTCCTTGAACATTGTGGCAGAGGAAACTCTTAAGATGAAACAAAATCTGGAAGGTAGAGTCCTCACCCTTGAGGATCAATTGGTGAAAATGTGTGCTAGTGTGGTCAAGGGTGGGGAGGTGACTAAGTCTATTGTTAATTTTGAATTTGTTGGTATTACTTCTCCTTTTGTTAGTGCCAAGAATCATAAATTGTCCATGCTAAAGAGTTTTGTGTTGGTGGTAAGCTAATGGAGGAGGAGGTTACTATTAAGAAGGGTGGGGATAAGAATAATGTTTTGATTACTGAGGTGAATACGGATGGGCCTAGGGCTAGAACTAGAAACAAGACTAAGGCTCAGGGTAGGGCTTCTGGTAAATATTTTTCTGATGTTTTGGATGATGCTCAGAAGGCTGTGGCGAGCGACGTGGAGGTGGCTGCTATTTTGAAAAACATGTAGTGTTGTTGGTTGGGGTCCTCCTTTTTGGTTGACATTTTGCTGATCGTTTGTTGTTTTTGGGCTGATTGATACTTAATGTAGGTTTCTTTTTTATCAACTACTTTCTTTTTTAAATGGCTCTAGGCCCCTTCAAAACCCATTATTTACCTCTAATCAAAAACATCACTGCATCAATAGTAATTTCAGCACCTTTTGAAAATTTTGGCCCCTGTCTCCAATGAAGTTTATGAATTTGTAGTCCAACTTTAAGCAGCCATAACTCAGTCATCTAGACTCCCTTTTCAGCACAATTTTTTTTATTTGGGGTAGAATTTCATGCTATACGTAGTGGTGCAACTAGTTTTTTATTTTGTTGCCTATTTTTTCTAGAAGTGACAGATTCCCATAAGTGTTGTTGAGTTGTTCTCATTTTTCAGAACTTCTAGGGCTCCACTCTTGCTCCTACGGTAACATCTTTGGGTGAATTTTTTTGAAAGTGCATAATTTTTTGTGTACTTTCTAATGGTAGGATTAGATTTTCTGATCTTGTGTAAAAAAATTACTTTGAGATTGTGGCAAAATTTGGCATCTATATGCACTAAGATTAAGTCCACTTCATTTTTTTTGGTAAATGGCACCTATAATCACACTAAATAAATTTTTTCAAAACTTAAATATTGCTTGGGGATTTCATGATTGAGTAATTTGGGGGCTAATATTTTTCTTTTTTTGGTTTATATGTCTCTTGATTGGTCTATTATGTGACTAAAATTGAGGAGTTTAATATGGGTATCAAAACACATCCTGTAGTAATAAGGTTAAATCGACAAAACTTTAAGTCTTGGAAAGATGTAATCCTAACACTTTGTAGGTGGCTTAATATTTTTCCATATCTCTATGGACTAGTTCCTAAACCTTCGTCAAAATGGAAGAGAGTTGTGTGGAACATAAAAACAAAACATATCCTGGGAGTAATTGATTGTAGTTGTGACATTGAAACACAATTGGCCATTGATGCTATTGATATCTAGGTAAGTGAACCAAGATGATTCTCAAAAAGGGGGCTTAAGTGGCCACTTTTTTTTTCTGAAATCAGGAAATACTAACCTTAGATGTGAAATTGAGGATAGTTACACTCAAAATTTTGAGATGGAACAAAAACAAGGATCGAAGTGCTCCGAGTCTACTTTCTAAACTACTAATTTATTTTGAAAATGGTTGAGATTAAGGGGTTCAAAAGAGGTACGTACTCAAATTGGTTTTGTTTTCGTCAGAAAAACATAACATAACAACTCTTGTACAACCCTAGCACAGTGAACTTTTTTGTAGTATTTTTAAAATTTCTACGGTCAGAAGTTAGCTAACATTGTCTAGTTGATGCATGATTTTTCTGATAATTTTTAAATGAATATTTGATTTTCATTTTTTACTAATCTTCTAAGTGGGCACTTCCTGAAAAGTAGAATTTTGGCCATG